>JAZHYW010061787.1:0-33265 GCA_037355805.1 Ixodes ricinus
TGCCTAGAGGTTTCGAAGGTAGGCCCGTGCTGTCGGTATTGAGAGCTCGATGATACGGGGGAGGGAAAAAGTATATGTTGGCGCTCGTGTCGTCCCCGAGAGTGGGGGCGTGAGGGCGTCTGTTTTGAAGGCCTCCAGCACGCGCTCCGTGCCTTCCACCGTGCTTTCACCGCACGTTGAGGTGCACCACACGCCGTAACGTTGTCCAAGATCGCGCTGAAGGCGGACAACTGGAGCTCCTCCTTCTAACAGCGTCAGCGACTCCAGTATCAATTATAACTGTACACGCACAATTCACAACTTTCAGCGGTGGTGGTACCGTGGTGGTACCGTGGTGGGAAAATCGGACTCGCTAGCTCCTGGGTGATTGACTTCACTACAAAGATGCTTGCCTATACCTTCCTGGTGTGAAAAAAATAAAGTAAGGCTCTAATACTGCTCGTATATATAGCAAAACTATAATTACTTAAGAGTCCCATATCCATCCTCGTATTGCTGCTGTTTTACGACGATCATCCAGATGGCAGCCATATTGATAGGCGCCAGTGCGCCCCCTATAGGTCATCGTGAAAGTTGCGAACATCATCAGCGATTTTTTTTTCCTAGGTTCGCAGCCTCAAAGATTGAAGTGGTTCCCTAGCTGTCCTCTCGAAGGAGTCGCATTACCGTCCGGTGCTCCCTCGGCTGCCCTGGAGTACAAAGGAACGCCTTGTAGGCCGAGTCGTAGTGCGTGGATAACTCGGCTGGCATCTTTTTCTTTCTTTACTTTTTTCGAGATAGTTTAATTTAATGTGCGAGCCACTTATGCCGCGTGCAGCTCGAGCCCTCCTAGCCACCGGCGCCGGGTGAAGAGGAGGAGGAGAGGACACAACTTTATGAAATCGCGACACAAGGATGAACCTTCGTTCGTTTTGCGTCGAAAATAGTTGGAGGATGTCGATTTTTGTGCGCCAGGATGGCAAAGTTCTGACCGTCGGCAGAAACATTGGCATCGCATGGCCCGTCTTGACATCTTGCCATTGGTTGCTTTCGATTACCTCTAAAAATGGAGGCGTGACACGTTGACTGCGCAGAGCCTCGGCCCTCTCCCCCGAAGCCCATCGGCCGTTCCAACCCGTTGAAATACGGTCCCCTAGCCTCCTCAGTGGTCCCCTCTGTTCGAGTTGGGAAGAGGAACCTTAACCCTTTGGGCGTATCTCGTGGCCTTTGGTGTCGCTCTTGTTATTCCCGGCATAATTCTCTTCGTCCCGCCTCGTATCGGGGTGTATTTTGTTCCCACCACGCGATACCCGCTGAGATCGCCAGGGCGCGTGAGGCGGGCCTAGCTGTCACGTCACAAATCTGGGGCGAGAACTCCGTTGGCGCGTCGTCGGCTCTTCCGCGGAGAAAGAGCGGAGAAATGACGTGCGGCGATAACTCGGGCGAAACGTCGTGCCCGGGGGCTGTGTGGCAACTTTCCCCGGAGCTGTCTGAAGGAGGCGATATGGCCTCAGCCCCGCAGACAGACGAGCGAATTCACGTCGAAGACCGGCCGGAAGAAGGGCAGTCGCTGCTGCTGCGTAGCGTCAAAAGGACGCGCTGTGCGCTCCGTCGACGGTCTTTGCTCCTCGGGAAGGCGTAACCCGATGCCCCGCTATCCGCGGCGATGGCTATCGCCGTCTGCCAAGTTCGGGTCGACGACGGCTTCATCGCCGCTCTGGCGGCGCGCCCGCTCGCCTTCCGGGGAAGAGGTGTTGCTCGCGGCATGCCCGTGAAGCACAATTGCGTGGACACGCGTCGACTGGTGAACTTGACTGTTCTGGGCCGCCCGTGAGAACCGTCATTGTTGCGTGGTCGTGCTCGCGGCAAGCTGTCTGACTGTACGTTGAAAGGCTCGCAGCCCTTTCGGGATGGGCTGGTGTTGCATCTCTATGCGCGGGCGTAACCACACTTACGTGATTGCACGTCGATGGGATAGCAGTCGGGCCGTGCCGGAGGAGCCGATTCTCTCCGAGGCCTGTTCGTATCGGCCATGGGACGCCGTATCGTCCGAAAGACGCAACCACAAAGGAGGAGCCTCCGCTAGCGTCCGTGAGACCCGACCATTTATTACTTAAAGACCATATTTAATGCCGCCACGAGATGGTCCGTTTTCGGTACATTTTGTGCATTCCTGGACTCGCTGATCGAACTACGTCGTGAAGTCTTCACTCCCCGATCAGGAACAAAACTACGACGTCCTGGCGTGTCCCAGCATGCATGATCCACGGGGTATGCGAGCGTCAGCGTTTGTCCAAGCGCGCTAGCTGAGCGTTTCAAGGAACTCGTGTGCGCCGAGAAGCTCAGGGAGAGAAGACGACGACGTCAGAAGGCCGAGTTCTGATTGGAATGAGGAGTGGGTTGATATCAAGCTGGCTGCCTCTGTTTAGGCTGCACTCGCCGAGCGCGTTCGAATGCGGAACGTCGGCGTCTGGCGTTTGGACCTCGCTTTCAAGCGCGTTGTACGAGTGCAGTGGAGACGAAGTGGAGTCAAACGCTTTAGGCCTAACCACGAATCATTCGACCCAGATGTCGTCTCCTCCTCTCTCTCAGTTTCTCGACGCATAGGTCATTGAGATCACCGAAATAAAACTACGGCTCGCACCTTTAGCGTCCTCTCAAAACGCTAAAATGATTTCTTTTCTCTTTTATCGTCCTTTTATTTCGCAAAATAGACCGATCTCACCAGCCAGTTTGACTACGCCACCGCTGCCGCAATGCATCGAGGGAGCTTTAGTCTTTCTGCACGTGCGACAACCTCGGCTGGAGCTCTGCGCGTGTGGAGCATGAGGCGGCACGAGCCGTCTTGTGCACTGCTGCCTTCCTCCTGCGAACTAAAGTTATGGCGGCGTCACGAATGCGCCGAACGCTTGGTGAGATCGGTCTATTAGATCAACATGGGCGGTCGTAATTAAATTAAGCCCCTTTATGTTTCAAAAGTAGCGCAAGGTGCGTCGATGCACGAGACACGTGCAACGTGCAGCCCTTGGGAAGATCATGGCGGCAAAGCGCAGCACAGAGCTAGATTTCAGGCGCCATGAATTTCTCAGAAGTGGCGCGCGGCACGTGACCTCGAGCATTTCTACAACAATGAATGGCGCCACTTTTTCCCAGGATAGAGGGGCTTTAGTCGTAATGACTCGGAGCCAAAAAGTCACCTAAAAATATCAACGGGGCTGCCGCTCGAAATTTGAGCGCTACGGGCCTATACCCTGTTTTACATTAGGATGAACCCCGATGGACGCTGCGTGTAGTTGGAACTAATCCCCACTGAGGGAGCGCCACGTGACTAGCAAAGCTCGAAATGGCTCCTAGCGTCCGTTGCAGCCCACCGTAAGATGAAACAAAGATCGCTGCATAATGAACCCGTAACTAGAGACCTTTATGCCAAATTACCCGAGTATTGAGAAGAATGTTGGGAACATAAGTATTACACGCGCTGCTCGCGCTCGCCTTATCTGTATAAAACATTCGAAGTAAATAACCAAAATAAAGCGCGGACGATCACGCGTGCCAAGCGCTATTTGTTTTGGTGTTTTGGTTTTGAACAGTTCCGCTCAGCGCGCGTACCTCCACTCGCGCACGCTCCTTGGTGCCTGGGGAATCTAGTGAAAGGTCTATCGGGATATGTACGTAGCGGGCTCAAGTGTCTACCGAAGGCGCATACTTGCCGGTAAGTTTTACGTCGTGAAATGTCGCGCCGCAGCTCATTTCCTGCGATAAACGAGAGCAACATGCTTGAGACGAGCACCGAGGATTGTGTTCATACTCCGTGTCACTAGTTGCGTGCAGTACGGGCGAAGGCAACTCCAGGCGAGGGGAGTAAGGGCAAACAAGAGGAAGGCTAAGGAGGAGGAGTTCTTACAGCGATAGCTGTTACGGCATCTTCCCACCACTGGAAATGACGTCCGTTGTTGATGTTGCAGTTATCGTTGTTGACGATGTAAGGCGTCCGTCGTCCATGTTGTCAAATCCTTGAAAAAGATCTCCCGCCGCCCATGGGAATCGAACCTGTGTCCTCTGCGTGCGAAGCGGAGGCCAAACCACGGAGCTACGCCGCAGCTTTTTTTTTTCTTTATTACGTGAAAGTTGTATAACAAAAGAGCGGATCCAACTAGACATTCATACATATTTCCATAGATACATCCTAAAAAGACCTTATATACGAAGACGCAGATTCATTCGACAGTGCAGTAATGTTATGGCATATTTCACAGTTTGGCATTCGATTGAGTAGGTAGTGGCACACAAAGATAAATCCAAAACTTAAAAAATAAGTCTTCAGAAAGAATTTAGCTCTTCAGTTTGATAAAAATATTTCCACGAGACATATGGGGTTGAACACAAAAGAAAAACATAACCGTGGAAACCAGTCAGGTTGAACAGGTTATGCTGCATGAACGCTCCCAAATTGTGCCATTTGCTCCACAAATATTGATTTTGTTTTGCGGGCTGGTTCGGCACTCCTGTCAATCATTCTACATTTCCAGAAGCTGTGTAGGCTTAGAAGCACGAATAAGTCGTATGGGACAGTTTCATCTTATGAAAAAGGAAGGAAGCGAATATTTTGGTCAGTAATATCAAAAACTTTCTTCCTATTTTTTTTTTTTTGCGTTCGTTGTTCGATGTTTTTAGAAGAAGGCTTCCTCGCAGTAAATAAAACAGTACTATATAGTTTCGGGTTTGTTACCGAACGTCCAGTTAACAGACCACGGTGCAAATATCCCCTTACTTTCAAACCAAGTTTTAACGGACAATTTGAAGGGAAAAAAAACGACTTAGTTGATGCTGGGACAGACATGTTTTTATCATCATAGGGATCAACGGGAAGCAACTTCAATAAAGTGGTAGAGGGAAAAGGCTTTCAACTATAGCCCTTGATAATTTTTTGCTCTTAACATTGAAGGAAAACTATGAGAAGTGTCTCTTTAGGAAATTGAACGTGTCTACAATGTATATATACCAAATACGGTCCTTGCAGTATTTGGTATATATATATATATATATATATATATATATATATATACGGTCCTTGCCCTGCGTTTCTGGAGCACTGCCTGTAGACGAAGGCTCCAAAGTGTCTAATATGTGTTCGTTCTATTAAACCTCAAGGAGTGAGAGGAGAGGGGCAAAGGCTGGGGATCAGTTCTGTGTCCAGACCTATCAATTGTAGACGGACTCAAGCGTACACCGGTTAACCTATCTACTCGAACATCTTGGCGATCCTTGACATGCAACATCCACCAAACTACGACTGGGATTTGACTCGGTGACGAAACCGTCGGTTGGCTTTCAGTCTCTTAACGCTGCTCGTTTTTTGTCTTCCTTCGTAGCGCGTCTTTCCTTCTTGGGAAGCCAGACGCCCGCCCTCCGGGTGTCGCCGAAGCGTCCATGATTGATGGGCGCTGATAAGGCGTCCCAACAGGCCTCTTCGACGCTGAGCCGTGCGTCGGAACAAATTTTCATTCTTCTTGACTCAAGTACATCCATCACAAATTTTGGCGCCGTTTCTGCGCGAAACTCCAGACTAGTGTTCGCTCCGAAGGCTGCCCTTGCTGTGCCACTGCAAGAGCCCAGCCGAGTTTGTGATGTCCTCTTTGAGATTGCTTTAGTTGTTCGCATGCGCCCCAAAGGCTACTCTTTAACGCCTACGCCGTGCTGCATTTTGTACTCTCTTTCAGCTAACTGCGGTTCGCGCCTTCTTTGTGGGGTGCGACGATTGTAGATCACGCAAAACGCTAGTTTCAGACATTAGAGAGTTTTAGCAGGTCGTTCCGATAGCTCCGATAACGATACGATGCATGCGCAAAGGCGCCGGCGAAGTATCAGGTATCGCTATCGGGGTCATTGGAACTAAAACTCCTTATTTCGTCTCCTCAGGCACCCAAACTCGACATTGCGTGTGTTTCAGTTCGCTATTGTTGCTTCTTGCTACTAATCCCCTTCAAGCACCTTCGCTCAACAATGCCGTTACTCATATGCGGGATCACTGTATCCGTTTCCAACTCAAGAAAAAAAACAAGTTTTGCGCATTGTTCATACGCCTCGTGAAGTAGTTCTTACGAGATTTGGTTGTCGAAGAAAAAGCGATGCTTTTGGCGTTTGGAACGTGTACTTTTTGATAAGAAAACTTACATATAATCTAAAATGCACCTACATGCATCTTAATCATGCACAGAAAGGGGGAAATGAGTAGTGTTCCGCGAGGAGCCGAACCTCTTTCACTACGCTTCTTGAGGTCAAAACGAGTATGGAGGAAAAATTGGAATGAACCTTTGTCTCAAAAGGCTGATAAAGCATGGAATGCAGTATGTTCTCCTTTTTCTTTTACATGTGTGTATGGTGCATATTTTTCTATTGTCGCACCGATAGTTTTTTGTTGTTTTTTCGTACACTCAAATGTATAGGTGATACTGTTCGTACTGTACTGCTGGTATATTTTGGGGGCTTGCTGCAAGTCAAGCTGCATCTGATGACGTTCCTCGTCCATTAAGTTGTCCATCGTGTTTTTGGAACATTTATCGTACACAATGAATAACCAACTAGCCCAAGTGCATACTCTTCTACTGCATCTAAGGCTTTTCCCCTCTTCTCCTCCAACGGTAGTTTTGTCGTAAAGTAAACGAATTGTTGTTTAGGTGTTACTGTCGTTTCGTGGAGTGAAGCCATGTTTATTAAATGACGTCACGTGGTGTCTGACGTCACGATGTCAAGTCATGGTGTCTCGTGATACATGACGTCATTAACCTGAGGTCAAATGACGCTAATTTCCCCACTACATATTTAGCGGGGAAACGCTTCGATAAGCTTCGAAAAGCCCCGAAGCGGTGAAGGACGTCGTTGTGCTACAAGCGCGGGATCTAGATATCCTGTTGCACTGCCAGTTCTGCTAGTGACTTGTCTAAAGGGAAATGAAGACAAGTTCAGCAACAACAACATATTGGAAGATAATGAACCCTTCCAGAAATTCAGCGTCATCTGGAGGCTCGAATATCAGTAAGTATTTTTATGCTAATGGTGGTTCAAGTCCACTAACTATTTGCAAACGGCGAATAGAGAATAGACTTGTTTCAGTTTCAATGGTGTCAAGAAACTACCACCCTGTGTGAGGTGCTTAGTTGAGTATAGCGCACGGAAGCTTATAAATGTCGTCACGCTGATATTCAACAGCAATACAGCGGACTAAAATTTGGAATGTTCAGGCTCCGCATCGGTGCCTGTCTTCACATTCTGCCTTCGTGAGCCATCAAAGGGAAGCCATTAGCATGTACAGATGATGTTCACAGCAGCGAATTTAGATCGGCTCACTAGGAATGGAGAGGTCAGGAGAAACTTCAATGAACGAAAATGGCGACCATACGGGGTGCTTGACGCTATTTTCCCAGGGTTCAGGGAGTTTAGGTGATGATAGTTATAGAGGTGGCCAGACTGAATTTTGGAAAGGGTCTACTGCAGAGCCTTTTCTTGACTGTTTCGGCATCCCGCGTCTCGACAGCCGAAATACTTGGAAGAATATCGCAAAAGTAGCATTTTTGTTTCGGAAGTCCAGCAACCGCCAATTTCGATGATGAGCTACGAACCTCTAGTTCAGGCGTACCCACTGATCTGTGGGCGGCTGAACGAGTGTTTTAAAATAAGATTTCGTACCAAGTGAGAAGAAAAAGCTGTGTTTTTCCTCGCCGCGAAAATAAATTACGTATCGCCGAAAGCTCAGCCATCGTTCAAGAATTCCACAGGGGAGGATCCTGGGAAAGAGCTCTCCGCAAGATCGCCATCTTGGTCCATGGAATGAGCAGTTTCTCCTTGACCTCTCCATTCCTGTGACAGCCTTCTTTAGAAACACCTTTCTTGTAACCATAGATTTTGTTATCCACACACCGGCGAAACAAGCGCACATATTCGAAACACCATCAGATGCGGCGTCGGTGCTTGGTGGCATTCAACAAGATATCTTCTACCTGATTTGGAAGCAAGCACGAAGCACAATATCGTTGTAAGAGGTTTTGAAGAGGGAAGCGTGAGTTGATACGTTGATTCACGTGCCAAAGAGGCTCATATTAGCGAAGAATGCTTTCAGCACGAATGACGCTCCATAGCGACCTTGATGCGACTGGTCCAGAACGACCGTTTGGAAGCTTCGAACATTTGAAAGGACCGAAGGGCGATTGCCATGGAAACCGTAACTGATCAGCCAATCGCCTCGTGAGGCTTTGGTCGTCCGTGTGTTAGGATCTATTTGCGTCCGGCTAGCAGGCAATGGCACTACTTTCGAAGGTCCAGTGAATTTACTTAGGACCTAAGGCCAAGGTGGCAGAACTTACCGGTGTTCGGTTGAAAAGTAAATAAGCGATCGGCAGAAATTTTTAATGGGAAAATGGCGGCCAGCAATGCATGTCCGCGTATACACGGAGATGAATGGCGTCTGCTACCTGGAGCGCGGGCACCGTTTCCTATTGGAAATTTCCGAAAATCGCTTATGCTTTTGAATGAGTGGTTTGTTTTGGAACTTTGGCATCTGGTCCCTACCATGAGCGCTACATTTCGGCGGAGGTAGAGTATTCGGCGGTTTTTGTGGTGTGAAAAAAAATATTTTTTTTTCTCTCCCAAACACCCGGTAATTTGCTATAACAGACGTGCCCTTATTCTGCCGCGCCAGAGAACGTGTGCCAAAAGAAAACATCTCATTATTTCAAAACTTTTAAAGAAATGTTCAGAATATATATTTCACTTTACGAACAAACAAACGTCGTTTTTATATAAAGGAACACTGATTCTCTTCCTGCAATCATTTATCGCAGAATCGTAAATTTTATGTATAAATCGCCCACGTGCGTTTTTGTGAGAGTTGTTTCGAATCACCCAGACGGCTTTTACAGCGGAGCTGTTAAGGGCTAGTTTCCCAGGGTTGTGTCCCCCTCAAAGAAATGAAGACACCGAACTCTGGACACCTACCGCCATCTATGAGCGACGGCGGTAAGCCACGTATCTGGTTGCCGCCGTCGCTCATAGATGGCGGCAGCCTTCCACTCTGGCTCGCCGACTTGCGGCCGGCCATTACTTTCGATTGTACATGCTCCGCTGGTCTTCCTTTCTTCACCAGAGGGGAAAGGCTGAAAGCTTTTGAATCACTGGTACGTCTTTTATTTTTGTCCTTTTTGTAGCGAAGGGGTGGACTTTTTCAAATGTCAGAAAGGGCCCCGTGCTTTTTTTGGAGCAAATTACTTTGGAGCAAATGACTTAGGGAACAGGAGGACGTCGAGATCCTATATACAGGACGCAGCTAGAGACAATGACGCGGAGAACGGCTTCATTAGCCTGGTTAGCAGAGAGGCCCTCCAAGAAAGAGAGTAAGCTCGCAACCAGCATGACACCCAGCACAAAAACAGCAGAACTGCTCATGCCATCCAGTTAGCAATTGAAGCTCATTTAGACAGCACCAACAAACACTTGTACGTATTCACCGACTCGAAGGAAGTGGTTAAAGAATGCCTTCACATAGGCAGCAAGAACAATATTACACGAAAAATCAAGAATTTAGCAAAAACACTACGTCTTAAGGAAGGCGGCATTGAACTGTCATGGATCCAAGACATGGAAATTCCAGGAAACGAAGAGGCGAACGAGGCCGCGAGGGCTAGACTACAAGATGACGTACCCTCACAAGGACTGCCCTCTTCGGTCAAAGAGAAACCCGTGGCACCGGACCCAGAGGAACAGAAAGAGATGGAGCGGATAGCCAGGAAACAACGACTGGCATCCCTGCTTCCCATGGACGACTGCTCCATCCCACCAGGCTTCACCAGGTGGAGAGGGTATGCATCCGAAGGCTCCAGACATGTACAGCCCTGACACCGTATGGCGGGCTCGATTTTATAAGCCTACTTCACCGAACGATCCCGGCCCAGACCCGCTCTGTAAAACTTGCAGCGTACCTGCTACCTGCCAGCACCTATAGGGACTGTCTGGCCACCAGCAAGGAAAGACAAGCTGCCATACACGAACTGCCCGCGGAAGCCAGACCCACAAACTACCGCGAATGGGACAAGACCGACCAGTGACAACGTCAATAGGAAACAAATATTAACCTCTCTGTTGGGCTACGTATGCTCGGCGGGCCTTCCGCAAATCATTTAACTTCCTCCCATTCCCCTACCCTCATCACCCTATTCCCTATCCCCATCAAGGCTAGATGATATTTATCAAGAGGCCTTGACATAACCCCTTTCATTAATAAAAAAACGTTTAACCACCACCGACTTGCGGCCGGCCATTACTTCCGATTGTACAGCTCCGCTGATCTTCCTTCTTCACCAGAGGGGAAAGGCTGAAAGTTTTTGAATCACTGGTACGTCTTTTATTTTTGTCCTTTTTGTAGCGAAGGGGTGGACTTTTTCAAATGTCAGAAAGGGCCCCGTGCTTTTTTGGAGCAAATTTTCTTCTCAGGGTTGGCTTTCTGTTTTGAGTCAAATGGAGGTTTCGAGAGTCATACCGTGTACATGACCGAGTTGCCGCGCACGCGGTTCTCACGCGGTGCGCTTCTGAATCGGCCTATTACTGCATGCCGTCAGCAGGTTGGCTATTCAAATGATGCAGTACCGCATTTCAGCATTGCAACATTATAGCCGAGTCGGGCAATACCGCACATCGGCAATGTTCCGTTAGTCGGGGCTCGGCCTTTCCTCGTCCAGGAAGTGCCCCCTTATAATTTATCCGCCTTTACCGAGTCGCCCTGCCTGCAATGTGTATGTTGGAGAGGACGTGACCTCCAAGGCGACCGATAATTGCGGCATTTTGCTTTCGATGTTACGGGAACGGTCGTGTCTGCAGCCGAGGAACGCGGTTGATTAGCGAAGAGTCGCATGACAGCGGCGGTGTCGGGTGAATGCGAGAGAAAGGGCCGAAATTGTAAAATAACTTTTGGGGAGCTCATGAAGGACGCGCAGATGACCAGGATTTGTTTCAAACAAGCGACAGGCTCGGGGAGGGCGTTAAACTACAGCTTTGCAGCATGCTTCTTTTGAGGCGCATTCGCGAGAAACGTGGGCTCTGCCAGTCCTTCGCTATACATATCGCTAAATTACCCAAGCATCAAGGAGAATGCTGGGAATGTAGGTTCACGCGTCCCGCGCTCTCGCCATCCCCATAAGAAATGATCCTTGTCTTTTTTTGCGCTCGCCTGCCAAGATACAATAAGGCGGTATCGAACGCGCGTGCAAAATGCCATTTGTTCTAGGCTTTTGTTTGAGAACAGTTACTGCTGCAGACGCCAGCACCTGCAGCGTGAAACTACACTCGCAGCATGCTCCGTCGTGCCTGGGTAATTAAGCGAAATGTCTGTAGACGCTTTGCAGCAGTTGTGCATGGGCGCCGCCACAACCAACCTTCAGTTTTCGTTTCACCTTATTCTGTTTACTTCACTTCAGGATTACCACAGCCGGACAGGTTATTGCCATTTTATATTTTACTGTGTCCTTCCCAGCATAGGTTTTTGTGGAGGCTCGTCAAGGCCCGCTTCAGTGGCTCAGCATAGTGCTACTAAATAAGCTACGCTTCAGAGTAACGACACTTTGCCATATTGTGTCTTAAAATCATGGTTGCTAGTTATCTGAACCTTTACCTGAAATCACAGGAAACGCTTTTCCGCCCTCCACAAATGTTTAAACAGTTCGCGACAGAGCAAAGCAATATTACATGACCTTCCTAACACCGAATCTAATGCTGACGAAATCGCGCTTTTGAATCATGACGATCGGCATTTGCGTCTGCTCTGCATACGAGCCAAAATGGTGGCGCCCACAACAATGACGGGGAACGGAGTGCGGATACCCTAAGCGCAGCTCATTTAGTCACTCTAGCTCAGCATCTCGTGTAAGAAACGAAAAGGTCAGCAATGGCGGCTTTAATCTGGCGCGTGTGTAAAGCGTCTATACGCTACAGGTCACGAAACTTCGGCCAAAGTTTGGTACTGGGTGAAAAGCTGCCGCCAGGTGTGATCCGGCGAACGCGAACACGTTGGAGGATTGCGACAAGTAGACTAACGTGACCAAAATGAGACCATTGATGACGTTGAATTGGCGTCTCTACTAAGGGGCCTACCTTGTGTACTATTAGGCTGGGAAGGACGTACTCAAGAAGCCTTGACGACGATAGCTACTGTGGTGGACGTAACCATCCGACGTACAGATCTATCGGATGTGTCGTCGTTGGCCTTCAGTTGTGCATCAATCTGGGCACTGTCGATGTTTGTGTCGACGCCTCTGATGACTCCAGTTACCTGGGCTTGGTAGCGGGGCTCGAAGGATCTGACGGCGATACCCAGTAGAGATGTCACTTTGAAGAGAGAAGACAGGCCGTCATTGTTTCGTGTGCCGATAGGTACCAAGTTGAGCATCTAGTTAAGTTTGATCTGTATTATGGAACAGGGTGCTTTCGACTCAAGCAGCTCTGTTAGTCTTCGCTGGTTTAATTTGGCGATCAGTTTCGTTTGGTCTACTGGCATAAAAATGACCGTAAGAGCTGATTTCATAGAATGAACATATATTATCGTACTGCTGCCTGAGGATGCAAGCTTAACCTCATGTCATCGTTTTTTTTTATTGTATTTTACAAGTTTGTAGTTTTTGTCGCCTGTTGTGGTCCCATTTTCGGCGTCAGTGAAATGTGGAAAATGCTGTCCAGGGTTCAGGGAATCGAGACACATTTTGGATTCGGGCGTCAAAGATCCGTCCTCACTTGTGTACTGGCCGTTCAGTAACGTAAGTTGTTGAGATAGTCCTTTGAGTGCCGCCGCTGAAAGGGTCTCTGACAGATGCCGTTTGGTGGTCAGGGTGCAGTCGGTTAGGTTAGGTTAGAGTTAGGTTAGGTTAGGTTAGGTCAGGTCGGGGTGCATTACACGTGTTGCACTCCGGTTACACCTTGCACATTGGCGTTCCAATATACTTTTGGGGGATAGTTTTTATAAAACTCCAGCCCTATAAATATCCTTTGTAAAATCGCTATGGGCTTCTCCAAGCGCCGGGGCCCGGTCCCGAGCGTTGTCGTCGGTGTTTTCCTCGGCGCCCGGACGGAGGGAGTGCACCCTGTCACCCGTCCGTCACGCCGACGCGACTGCCAGTCACCGGGAGGTCACGTCGACTTCGTCAGCAGCCGCCCATGACGCTTTGGGAAGACGCTGCCCGCTCTCTGGCGGCGGCTTCGAAGACATCCACTTGTGTTCGGTCATGATCCGTACGCCTCTTCCGTTGACCTTTGCCGCAAAATACGGAGTTATTTGGAAAGAAGGACGGAACTTTTTTATTTCGAACAAACTGTAAAAGACAGAAGCAAATTCCACACACTGGATAGATGAAGGTTCAAATAAATTGCGTTTTTCTTACCTACGCTTCTACTCTTTAAGATCTCAAACCTAGAATTGGGGTAGCTTCAATAACTATAGGGACCAGTTGATTCGGGCGTGAAAAGAAGTGGACTATCGTTTTCATTTTTGTTGCACACATGGGGCTCATGTTGACTGCAAAGGACGTCAAGGACCATGGAACTTTGAACCTTTGTTTGTCTTTTACAATTTGTTGTATGCAAAAGTTTGAATTCCCTTCCTTATTTTTGAATAGCCCCGTACAAGAAGCGTGGCTAAGCTCGGTCATAAATTCAAATTCAAATTCTTTATTGATCTCTGAATCAGAGAAAGGAGGCAGAGAAAAAGCAACTGACACGCTGCTTGACTAGCCTCTGCCCCCGATAGCAGCCCAGGGAAGAACAAACATAAACGTAAAGACACTATTATTTGACATATTCATTATAGCATGGGAAAGACAACATCATCTATATTGCTAAAAAGAAGAATGTAAACAAAGAGGGAGAGAAAAAGAAACGAAAAAGGATGTAAAAAATAACAACACCCGCAAAACGCATACAATCGTGTTATACTAAACTCGGCGTGACCAAATTTCAGGTGTTCCCTCAGCTTTAGTGCAGCTTGTATTCGGCCGATGATAAATTCCTGCCGATTTGGGACACCTTAATTGTGTGCGCGTCTGTCTGAAGCTCGAGACTTCTGGCCATTCCGTGGCTCTGCTTTTCTCTACACCTTTGCTCCGTATCTCGTGAAACAGCGTCTCCCGACGCGAGCTCCTTGCTCCGCGTTTTGCTTCGCCGCCAATATGGGTCGCACTGTTGGTATTGTTTCTGCGATAGCTTACTATCGACATCCGGAGTTGCAAAAATAACCTCTCCAGGAAGAACATTCACGCATACTAGAAAGCTTCTTTAGCACCATAGCTTCGTGTTCTCTATTGGAGTGTGATTTTATGAGTGAGAAGCTTGTGCCGTCGGTCAAGCCACCTCGAATGATGAAATCCTATGAATCCATTCAACGTCGTGAGCCTCGGATAGCGCCCCGCGATTGAGTCCGACCCCCGAGTGTCCTTCGACCGATTGATTGGGCCCAGCCGAACGCTCGCGCACCACTCGCGTTCAATCTGCGTCTGCGCTCACTGCATGGGCTTAAATTATTTTAAAGTCGCTGACAGGTTAAGACTTGGGCACGAGCTTTCTGCCTTTGCTAACGCTCTATAGCACGTGCAGAAACACCCCGGCGAAACGCAACGGGCGCGTGTTGGAGGCGGCGCATCCACCGGTTTCATTTCATGCCCCCGAGAACAGCTGGTCTTGGCCAAGCAAGCGCCACCCTCCCGCTCCGCCGCTTCTTCGCAGTACACGGAGATGCTGTGGAGAAGCACCCTTTCCAGGCTTGCGAGCCCAGGCAGCGGACCACATTTCCTCGTCAGCCCGTTTGGCTCCAACTTTTGCGACTCAGGATGCAAGAAATTCCGCCATGGCGCGGTGTGTTGCGTCCATAAATTAGGAGAGCGCCGCATATGCGATTAGATTATGCATACACCGGCCGCAATAGGAAGAACGCCAATTGTGCTGTGAAGAAAGGGGGAGTGTACTGCTAGGAGTCAAAGACCTTTCCGGGAACGATAGCTTAGGATTAACCTCGCGAGCTGCGCGCGGCGCCAAAAAGGATCCCGATCCCACGGCGTAGCTGCACAGAATGCTTTGTTTACCCGAGCACTCGCGCGAGAAAGGCAGCTCCCGAAGCCACGCGCTCGTTCGTCGAGATTGACGGCCTCGTGTTTGTAGCTGACGCATAGGCAGCGCCTGCTTTCGAGGGACGGCACCCCATGAGCCGGTGCGCGCTGTGCGGGGCTTGAGCGGCCGAGCTGCGCACGCCCTCTGCGCAGTTGTTTACGAGCGGCTTTTATCTTGTCCCCATGCGTCGTCGACTTGACGCAAAAATGATGTTTGACATAAATGCTGGCTTCTTGTGTTGGTTGCTCTGCTTGCCTTTTATTTCCTCGCGAAAAGAAGCTCGGCTCAATGCTGATTTTACTCCGAATATTACATTTTAATTAAGTCGATCCGCACGAGTCAACTTGTTTGGCGTAGTGTGCACGCGCCGTTAAATTTGTGCCACTTAGCTTGCCATCGTCATCATCATCATCATTATTTCCGCCAAATCATCTAAAGGAGATAATGTGTGAAAGGACTACGACAGCTAAATGCGACAGGTCTTCAGGATGAACTGGTTACCAGGCGAACGGATGCCGTTTATACTGAGTTTGATACATACTCTCGGCTATAAACGGCTCTAGAGCCAGAAGTGCGAAGCTTCATTTAGTGAATTGAGTTGCAACCTTACAATCAACATTAGTACGAGCCCACTCATGCACAGGAGGCTGTTATAGAAAAACATGCCTGCAGAAGCCGGACACTGGACGTTGGTGGACCAACCGTGGACTGGTTTTCCATTATTTCACTGTTCGTCATTAAATTTGCATCACCCCAAACCACTTCGCCGAAAAAGAAAAAAAAATTTTGCCGCAAAATTTACGCACGATACTTATTTTGAGTTCGAAGCGATTCCGAAAATTCCTCTATTTTTTACATTTCAACCACAGAGTTGAAGCAGCAAATAGTAACATGTCGCGAGACTCAAAATGAGCTTCAATATAAATATTGCCGGTTTTCTTCTTTTTTTTTTTGTGCGTACAGAAAGTGTATTTTGCCACATTCAAATCCCATTTCGGCACTTTAAAACAGACATATCAGTACTTCATGGCTAGGCTTGAATCGTTTTTTTTTATTATTATTAGTATTATTTTCGACCAAATGGGGACTCGAGAACTGGACAGTGGGTGAATCACTGGTTGATTTCCACGTGTTTTCGAGGGTCACGGGCTCCGACTGGCGGCCACTCTTCCTCTGGTGGCCGAAGCGCAGCGATATCGAAGCCGGAGACTAATAAGGCCTGGCCGCGGACGTGCTCCGTTTTATTCGCAACTCCATAGAAGGCGGCGTCTCCCTGCGGTAAATGCGCAAAGTAGAGAAGCGGGGAGCGTCCGCCTGTTTATGCGCGATGGCAAAACTAGCGCGGCCCGGCGGCCGAAACGTGAAACGGAGGACAGAATGACCAAAGGCTGGAGTTGCGAAACGCTTCCCGGCCGAGCTCGTCGCGTGCCGGCAACGCTTGGCCGAAGACGTCGCGGCACTAAACGTTACGGTGGACCGCGGCGGACGCAGTCCAACGCGGGGAACGCATCACGGGAGCACGCGCCCCTCCCCGAGGTGACACCGTTAAGTCCGTGCTCCGGAGCGCGAGAGTTTGGCGCTCCGTTCACTAAACGGATGGGAGCGCCGCCGGAGACAGACACCCGCTCTTCGTGCACCTGGGCGCGAGGGACTTCTTCGCACTCCGTGACGTCACGTACACAAACAAGATGGCTGCGCTGTTGTCGAGATGATCGAAACCGTCGAGACGAAGAGCGTTGCCACGTTTTAGTTGAATAGAGCTCAATCCAGCAGGTAAAAATGATTTTTGAAAGGCAAGACAGCAATTAACGTTCCGAAATAAGGTTTGTTCATGCATCTCGTCTGAAAAACTGATTCATCTATCGAACGGCAGCGTGCCGATAGTAGAGCGACAGAAAAGCTGTCGCGATGAGAAGACATTTGGACGCTTATCCCGGAGGATAAAAATAGTTTGATAGAAAAGCCGAAGCATCAGTTAACCTCGCGGAAAAGCTTAGTTAATGCATCTCGTCTGAAAGCGAATTGACGTGCTCTCTATTGAACGACCGTGTGCCGGTATCGGCGTAGCACATGGACGGGTTCCGTCTCTCGCAGCAAGACGGCACGCAACATCTGACACGTTTGACAGCCTCGTGTGTCAACACGCGAGCTCTAGAATGTTGTCTTTCATTGAAATCTGAACAACGTGCATGGTCACTAAATAAATCGGTCGAGGTAACTTTCGGCATATGTGCTCGAAATGAGTGTTCGAACCTTTCAGGAATATGAAAACATTCGTAGAAACGTCCTAACGTCACCATCTTCTTGTTTACTTTACACTGGCGCTGAACAGAGGCCCTGATTGATGTATCTTCTAAATAATTTCGGTATCTGCCACCCGTATCCACGAGATTCCGTGTTCGTCCTAGCCGTGCGGTCGTAAGTGGCTGATGCGGCTCGTCGATAGTTTCGGTGTGTCGCGCTCCTGTACCCTATAGTTGCTGCACTCGGAGTGTGAAACTCGGATCGTCGGAGAAGGAGTGAAGGAGCAGACGGGGGATGGCTTGCCCGCTGCGCTAAGGCGAGCAGGGACGCTCCGTCGACCGCCTTTCGCCACGAGGCCCGCGCGGCAGACCGCGAACAAACGACGCGGCGTGGAGGAGACGGGCCCCGCCACGCTCGGCCGCTTTGAGCACGGCCTCGCTAGCCCCAATCGGAGCGACGCTCCTGCCCTACACCTTTGCACGTCTGCCCAGAAGAATCCTCCTACGTGTGCGCGGCCCCCTGCAAAAAAAAAAAAAAAAAAATACCGTTATTGTTGAGATCGGTTATAACAAAGTCAACGGGAATCGGAAATCACTTCGCTATATCCGCTATTTCGTTATAACCGACTTCGGTTATAACAAAGGGGGGGGGCGGCATGGGGCTCGCCCCCCACGAAATCTGGGGCCTCCTCTCCCCCGTCCCCCTCATACAGCATTTTGTCATGGGCGCCCCCCCCCCCCCCCCCACATCAAAATCCTGGCTACGTGCCTGCCTTAGACTATAACATACTGTCGGGTTTTATCTCTGCATCGAACACTGGCAGTATGCACGGAACACTGGCAGTACTAGGAATTTTCGTGGCCTGTTCTGGCGTCTTACGACTTCAGAGCGCATAAACGTCTCACAAGACAGGCACTCACTCGAATTAGTTTCGTTGAGTGCGCTTCTCAAGGCGAACTGGTTAACTTCGGGGAAGTGACAATTGCGGGGTAGGCATCGCGTTTTGGCGTATCTTGTTTTGCCGCAGCGTCCCCTACTGCTGAAGGGAAAACACACCTCAAGCCGGAACGTTACATATGCAATCGCCAGATATGTTTTAAAAGAAAATTTAAGAGAAGGGAATTTTGTAACTGGTGATGCAATAATTTTACCTTGCAGTACAAAATTGTGAAGAAAGCTGCGGCTAGCATATTCGCGACTCCAGCGACTTTTTTAGGGGTCGCCACCACACGGCAAATGTGGCGGTGTCAAGGCTCCCAGGCTGCGAAGCGCTGATGTAGCGCTGCTCACGTGTCGACAGCTACTTATTGTCCGCCATGTGCAACAATTTTGACGGTGCGACACAAAGCTGGTGAACGCTTCCGCCAGTACGCGCTTAGCGCGAGGTCGGCGCTATGCTTGTAGCGCTCCGCTGCATGTGTGAACAGGCCTTAAGACAGGACGGACCGTGGCACGTGCCAGCTCAACTCACGAGGCTCGGATTTGAGCGGGCGAGCATCGGACTCAAATGGGTTTGCCCCGAAGTTTTCATCCTCCCCTTTTCAGACCTCCGGCAATGTGTTGGCGTAAGGGAGGGACTTGACGTTCTTTGGGGGAAGCGATGGAAGGACTTCTACGGTGCTTCATGAACGTTGATAAACGCACAATGTCTGCTGCACGCGATTGCCGACGTTGCGTGCAGAGCGAACTGGGCAAGATACGACGGTAATCACTCAGTGACCCGGACATTTTTTCTTTTTTTCATTTCGTCAATTGTCGAAAATGTGTAATGCCGGAAGCCACGAGAGACGAGCAGAAATCGGGAAAGGACCTGTTCCGTACAGTTGAGCGTTTTCCCGTTAGGTGCCGTCCGTCGAGTCGCGAATACGATAGACTGCGATACTCTGACGATATAATAATATTAATAATAATAATAATTTTCTTATTTTTTTCCAAAAACACAATGTTAGGGGATGCGAGGCGAACAAAACTGGTGTTAAGCCCCCCCCCCAAAAAAAAAAAAAAATAACAACAACAGCAGTGGAGCACGTTTTGAAATGCAGGCATACATTTAACGAGTAACCAAAAAGGTAACAAAAAACATTAAAATTTTACATTAAAACAATTCACACCACGTTAAGAAAACAAAAAAAAAGCTTGCATGTAAAAGGTTTTCCAATGGCAACTTCTTGTATTCATGTCATTTTACTTTTTTTTTCAAAGATAGGATTGAAAAACGTATTACGTAAGATGCTCACTGATGTGCAATATTTTTTTAAAGTTTTCCAGATGTGTTAAAAAAAAGCCGTGAAAGCTACACTTACGCGTTTTATGCATGTGAGTTATACGGCCAGGGATACATCGAATAGGGCGCTAATCATAATGATCAGTGGGCTAATTAAGACGAATTTGTCAATTAACTTTTTAATTGGTGAAAATAGACATATGGTTTCAATTAGAAACTTGCTGAGCGTCGTCCAAAACCACTAAATTAATCCTTTTTACAGGTACGTTGAGCGCCTGGGAAGCGTAGTAGTGCGCTTAACTCGTGGAGCAGGTACAAGGCTGGGGCTATGACAAGAGACGGAACACAATCGCACGGGCGCCGCTCGCGTCATCCTTGACCGCCTCCCAGCAGAGTGCACGCGTCGAGCTTCGCTGCTTTGCACCGGAGTGCTAGGAGCAGCGGCTGACCCGGGGCAGCGCCTGGCTTAGCGCAAATTGTCCTCGGGATTATTACGGGTCGACCTTGCTTGTCCCAGTAATCACGGTAGTTCCCGTGCAGCTGTCGACCGAAAGAGCGGCAAATTTTGACTTAACTCTGGCTCCAACGCAGCGAAAGAGCAGTGGCACCTTTAAAGCCTGAGTGTAGGCTTTCGAAATATTCGTGGATGGTCGTTTTTGCAGTTTACGATATTTGAGTCACGAGTTTGGAATTTTCCTTAAACTTAAGGGGACGCGTTTTTATCGATAGATGTGTTAGCGGGTATGCTGATTCTTGCTGTAATTTTACGGAAATGATATTTACGGGCTAAATAAACTACCGAGTGTAAAATAGGGAGGGGAGATAGGCTTTGTCCCAATGAAGTGTAGCGCTATGATTAACTTTTAGAACATTTTTAAAACTTATTGTAAATGAAACATATTCTGTGTTCTTCGCGCTCCATCACGAAAGGTAATAAGTAAATGCTCAAGTATCAAAGAGGAGCCCAAAATGACTATCATAAATTAACTCATTTACAGATCCCATCACTTTTTCATTTTCAAGTGATGTGCAAACAGATGTTGAAATTCGCTCCTAATTCCCTCTTCAGAACCTGCTACAAAATTTCAAATGCCGGTTTCATCGCGGGAGTTTTCTTACTTAGTTATCACCTTTATACAGGTTCCACGTTCTCGATAACGAAGTCAATAGGGTGAATAAAACTAGGTTAGCTGAAATGACAGTGAGAGCGCAGGCGAACTGCTGTGTATTCACCATTTTGTGGAATTACCCGAGACTCCTGTCACCTTTTTCTTTCTCTTCCACGGTTTCATGTGTCCAAGGTTTCTCGCCCCGGTCTCAGGCAATTAAAAAAAAAAAAAAATCTAGATTAGCTGAATGTAAGCTTCGGAATATTCTTAACGTGTTCGGGTACATTGTTCACACGCCGATTTTTGGCATCATGAAGTACTACATATAAATTATCAATAATGTTTATAATATAATTACAAAAGATTTTTTTTTCTGAATTCAGAGAATGCAGTTTTATAACAATTTTCAGTGCCTGAACGAAACAACCATTAGGGTGCTCAAAATCATTCTATTGTAACATTATTTCGAGGGAATCTACTATTTGTTTACCTTTGATTCCTTATCGAAAATAATTATTCACAATCACAGTGGAAAAAATTGGGATCTAAAAAATAGTAATCAGATTTTATTTATTTATATCGGATTACTTTGATTTAAATCACTTAAGCTAGAAAATGGTGAATCTTTATCGCTAGATGTATTTTAAACGTGGCAGATTGATCGATAAATCCGTCCGATCACTGAAAACAATGCGGAAGAAAGAGGTACCGTAACCTAAAGTACAAATTAATTAGCGACTTTTTATTTATCTAAACCCAGCCACACTAAAACAAAAGCAACTCGATTTTTTCAGGTAGTTAAGAAGCTTTATTTAATTTTTATTTTCCGTTCTGATTTGCTTGCAATAGGATGTTACGTAACTGACGAACGAAGTGAACAGCAGAAAATATTCTCGACGCTTCGATTCGCTCAGAAGAGCCACTGCTTTTTCCACGTTGTCAGCCAGATAGAAATCTTCGTCGATTGATGATTCTTTGAATTAAACGCAAACCGAAAGCACACTGACAACATCAAACGACAGGCAAACGGTAGATAAAAATAGTTTGGGTGTCATGTTTCGTGGAAAGGTTTGATTTAAGTCATCATAGGAAAACTGGTTTGAATTAAAACTCAAATTAAAGGAAAGCTGAAACACTTATTGAAGAAAAAAAAGGAGTTAAAGGTGAATTCTGACGTGTTTTTATCCCGTGAATCTGAATATAATAATAGTTATAATAATAATAGTTTATTTTCCATTACACGTAATGGTAAAGCCAAGGAAAAAAACTATAGCCGAACTTTGCTACATTAGCCGGATAAAGGCGCAAAATTTGGGGAAGAATATCGCGGAACACGGGCTGATTACGCGAATTCTACAAAATGGAACAGTCTTGGCATACGACCGCCTCAAAGTTTATAATATGAACACATACCCTAATAACAGTAATTGAAAAAGTTAATTAAAGAAGTTCAGTTAATTAGCTTGATAATAGTGGCGGTTATATTGCCGTTAAATGTCCGCCGAGCCATAAAAACAAAAAGAAAACCACATTCATTTAACTTCTCCTCCCTTAATATAAACATTTGGTGGAGCTAAGAAAAACACCCTGTATAAGTCCCCATATATCTTATCTTGTTCTTATGTTGTTTTTATTTATTTTTATTTCCCACATCTTATATTTTGGCTATGAATTCATCGATGCTTCCCCTCCCTTGTCTTACTCAACTGTGATGAACTTTTTGATTCTGTCGCCCAAGTCGAGAAGGCATCAAAAACTCGCTTCCTTTTTTGCGAATATCTGTCGCTTTGCTCATAGTTTTTCGCAATAAAGGGAATCAAAATGAAAAAATAAAGTAGATGGTTACACATAAAAAAAAGCGCAGAAGAGAGAAGCGGAGACTGGACGTGCGCTCGTCCTTCCCCTGCTTCCTCTTGCGCTTCTCCTTTTTGGATGTGTTTTTATTTTCCAATGTCGGTCATAAAACGAGTCTCAATGTGCGTATCGGAATTCATTTTTTATTAGGTTCATCGTTTTTGTTTTTAGTGGCTCTTTTGCCCCACACTCATAGGATACGCTATATTGGTACCGGGAAGTCTAGAATGTCAACCCTCTTTAACCCCTTTTTGTTAAAACTGCCATCTGGATATACTTCAACTTCCTATACGGCGCGAATATGGCGCCAAGTTTGCATTCGCCAACCCGACGAAAGCTATTACGGCGTCTCTTCCTCAACTTTCACCGGGAAATCAGACTTCGGACTGGACTGTACTAAGGATCCACGAGTGCTATTTCCATGTGAAATGCTGCAAGGGGCAATCATCCTGACCTGTGGGTAATTTTAGTGACGGTCGCGTTGCAGGTTTGCTTCAGTTCGGAACTACTTCATTTTGTTGTTTTGTCGGTACCTTCATTTTATTGTATATATTTATATTCTGTCTTTTTTTCTGTCCGTGCAAGACATTGTAGTCCCGAACTGCGGGTGACTTTTGTCATAATACCGATGTACGTTTGTCCTTGGAGCCACGAGTTGCTGCCGCGCAAGGCATTTTGGGAACTCATTGCTCACGGCTTCGCTGTCGATTTGCCAGCCTCCATTCACTACATCCCGTCACGACCAAATGGAGACCAAATGTCACGTGCTTTACTGCAGCACTCTTGCCTGTCTGCACGCGAGAATAGCCTCCCAATCGCTACGAACGATGAACCGCGCGTATCTGCGAGCTCGTGACATGACACAAGGTTCAAACGAGCCCCCGACTTTGAGCTTTCAACTGTGAGAACAACGTCAAACATGAACGCGAAAGTTCAAAGCGACGCAAATCCCATGTTTCGTTTCTTTCGAGGAAATAAGTGTCCAAAACACGAACGTATAAATGACGCTCCCCAATGAGTGTTTCTAAAAAGGGCAGAACAGACTCATCGTTTTGATAACAATAAGGAAAGCCCGTATACCATCCGGAAAAACAAGGTAATTTAACGTAGGACAAGCGGAACCTCCGGAATCACCAAGCACCTTGACAACAACGAGGTAGCAAAATGGGCGAGCGGAGATATGCCCAGTATCGTACGGTGGTTATGGGTAGATGAAGAGATAGTAGAAGCGTAACTGTACTAAACAAAAAACTCACCTCTTCCCTTTTCAATTTAGCTGTAACTAGCGCCACCTTGTTTCGGAAAGTTGATCGCAAGTTGTTTGACGGTGCAATAAAGGATTTTGTAAAGTATGAGAACCGTTGTCTATTAGTCTAAACCAAATAAAACCACTTTCAGCTTCTCCTAAACAATTTTCGTTGTTGTTTAAACAATCGTAACTCTCGATTAACGGACAAGTCATTAGTATTGCAGATCACAGATGCTTCTCCGCGGCTTTTAATGAGAAGCTCTACGTTTTTTTACAGAACATTGTTACCGTATACATCATACGCCACTTGGACGGCCTATGGGGGCGCCCATCAACGTGGCTCTCTGGCGCTCATCTAGAGAGGCTCTAGTTAGGGTGGGCGCAACTCAAATCCTGGAGAACGTTTGCAATTTAATGGCGGCGCCTGAGGGAGAGGATTGGGAATGGATATGCGCCAATGTTGCCTGCACGAGAGCAGACGCCCGCTCTGTTGCCCCATGTTTCTTTCCTCCTCTCGCCTCCCATTGCAAACAACGAACGCCTCGGAGTAGTTTTTGTCGCTTCCTTCTCGCTCTGCCTACACAGCCTCAATCTAGAACAACAAACACTGGTTTGCCCGAACCGCAGCTCGTTCGTATGCTGCGACACCTGTGGATCATGTTTCCCTCCAGGCTAAAACCCCTCCTGCCATTCGTTACGACTGTAAACCCCGATGCCTCAACTGCAACGGGGAACACCCGGCGACGGACCCTTTCTGCCCCGCACGCATCAGGGCGACACAGACGCTACAAGAGCGAACCAGGGTCGTGCGTCACCGGTAGATCATCAACCAAGGCTCAGCCATAAAGACCTCCGCAGAGGAGACCCGCTTTGCCTCCTTCCAACCGGTTCGCCTCGCTCGTCTCGTGGCGCGGCTGCAGCAGGGGACCTGCCCGATCTCCCCGTGGCCCCTAGACCCGCAGTCGCATCCACTCAAGAAAACCCAAGACTCGGGCGCCCCCACCAGCCTCGCCCCCCCCCCCCCCCCGGGTGCGGTTCTCCCTGCCACTCCAGCGCCAAAGATTCTACACACACTCGGACCCTCCATCGCACGAAATGCCCACTTCCTCACCTTGAATCGTCGGCCAGAGCTCCCTCCCTCCAGCCATACCGGGGAGCGCCCCAACCTCCCCTTCTACAGACTTCGTTAACTCCAACACCTGTTCACATTCTCCCATCACCTCCTCCCCCAACCAGTACAACCCACCATTTCAGACCCTTCCATATCATACAATGTACGTACTACATTAGACCAAATTCTCCCATCCCTCCTTCAACAAATGATCACCCCCTCTCAAACCAAGCTCTCGCTTCGATACCTACGTGAAGGCCTCACTACTCGTATTGCCGCACTAGAAGATGATCGCCATCCCCACGAGAGTACACATGCCTCTACCCACGAGCGCGACTCCCTGCACCGTGACTGACACACCCTTGGCTCGAAACCTTCCTCGTTCATCACAATCCCTCATCATCTGGCAGTGAGACTGCCGTGGACTCCGAAAGAAAAACATCTTTTTCAACCACATGATTCTCACGGACATCCAACGAGACATTCTCGTCATTCAAGAAGCCGACGCAGCGTTTCCCCTACGGTGCTATGACATGTTTTCCCACCAGAGCATGGCTCATCGTCGTCGCGGCACCGAAAATGATAGCACCACCTCCACCATGACTGTTACCTTTGTAGGCAAAGACCTCCCTACTGGACAAGAATATACCATGCATGTCAACACCCCCCCCCCCGGCAGGAACGCGTCACCACCAACACTCTCGCAGGCAACCATCGTCGCACCGTCATCAACACGTACTGGACCCCTAACCAACCGTCAGCGCCCTTTCCACCACTCCAAACCCTCATCCCCGCCTCAAGCGCCCGCGGGACTATCCTTCTTAGATACTTTAACTGCCTTCATTCCGCCTGGGACCACGACCGCGCAGTATTACTAGGCCATAAATCGACTTCCTGTACCGACAAACACAATTTCACGCTCCTTGCCAAGCCATCCACCTCGACACTCATGGGCACGGCCCAAGAATCGGACACGTCCCTGGATCTCAGATGGATTCGATCACCCCTCGGCGTACCCTCAGAAATTGGGGTGTATAGGGGTGGTCCCCTTGACCCATATGTGACACCAGAAAACAACAATTCGACGTTCAGTCCACCGTCATCGAACCGAGGATACCAAATTTCACGAGCGGATTGATAGTCGAGCGATACAACTTATTAAAATAGCTAATGTACGCATTAAAGGGGTAGGGAAACGAAATTCCAGCGCTCATTTTATAGCCTTAATATGTTGCATGTTGCAGCATAACCTCAAAAAACACCAGGCTTTCGTTGAAAGGCACGAGCAAGCTAATGTTAAAGCTAATTAAACGATATTTCAATGTTGCACCTGGTGGATGCATGCGGAGCCTATTTGGGAGGTAATCTAGCAACGTTGGGGAACTTGCTACGTAGTCACGACGTAGCAAGCTCCATCGGAGCAGCGCCGCTCTGGAATTTCAACATTTTCCTTCTTAGCTTTCCTCCTCAACTCACAAATCGCGCATTGAACCAAACAGTCCAAGAAGACGGAAAGGAGGGACCCCTCTTTCTCGGACCCTCGTTTGTGCACCCGGATACAGCCATTTTCCCCCTAGAAGTTTAGCCAGTCGCTCATAATTTGGACAAAAGTTGCTTTTCCCACCCCGTTAACCCCTAAGCCGATAGTGCTGTGGAAGCTAAGTGCTCCTTGGGCCAGCTACATGCTCGTCACCCCACGGGTACTTCGAACGGCTCGGTTGGAACGCGTTGACGCAACGCTGACAACGCCAACCAATGGCAAAGCTCATAACCACGCCGGCACTGCTACGTCACGAATGCGGGGAACCTTTTCTTGCTGTTTTTGTTTGCGCCGGATATCCCATGACGCATCGCGCTCTCCATTCGCTTCTCTTCAAGAGCTTGCTCGAGTGCACCGTTTGGAACGAAAAATAGAGCCAGTCGTTCAAAATACAAACATGCGATTATCATTTGCGGTTATTATCCGTCATGCTTGACTCATTTCCGAACAATATTTGAATATTTAAATTTTTGTTTCCGTACCCCTTTAAAGGCTACAGTAAGACAATCAAGTTTCTTTTGGCTCTGCTGCAAAACCTCCGTGTTCTTTTTTGTGTTTTTTGTTTTGTTTTTTGTAGTCTTTGATACGCACATCAGCTATTTACTACGTTATATTCAACAGCTATCAAGCCGCCCGTAAATGTTCGTATCGCCTGCTCGACGTCAGTGGACTGAACGTCGAAATGTAGTTTTGGGGTGTTACATATGGGACAAAACGTTAAGGAGAAAAGGGCCTAAGATACGTCCTTGCGGTACTCCAGAGTCTATTGGTTTTATAGTAGATGAAAAATTACAGCACACATATTTTTTACGATTTTTTAGATATGATTGCAATGAAAGCAGGCCCTGCCCGTGTACTCCATATCATTCAAGTTTTTGTAATAATCTTGAGCTTATGGTTCAAATAATCAAAAGCTTTTTTAAAGTCAATATAAACTCCCAAAACTAGTTTTCTATCTTCTAGATTAGGTAAAATAAATTCCTTTCCTTCAAGTGAGGCAAGCTCAGTGGAACGATGCCTTTTAAATCCTAACTGGGATTTTGTAAGTAACTGATGCATATCGAAAAAGTTTGAAAGTCGTACGTGAATAAGTTTTTCTAGCCCATCTGAAAAGAAAACAGATTGTATGGAAACCGGTCTATAATTATTTATATAATTCTTATCTTATCACACTTTCCCTATCTGCATACGCTCAGGGAATACACCTTCAGATATACATAAATCCAACATAGAAGTTAAATAAGGCATAATTAGGTCTAAAGCATATTTCAATGGTATGATCTGTACTTTTTCTTTATTTACAAAAAATAAATAAAAATACCTGCATCGCCGTAAGGTTTTTTTTTTTTGCAGGGGGTATATGTTTCTTTCCGTCATCTGTGTCTCTGCTACGAGTATTATTTAAATTCATAAATGCCTTAAAAATCTCGGAATCGTCAACCGGATCCCCAAAAAATTGAATTTGAACTTCTCTTTTAATATACCCAGAAGTATCATCATCGTAATTTAGACTGACTAAATTTACAATATGGTGAATAGGGCTGGGCAATCGATCGATTAACCTACCGATTAATCGATTAATGCTTTAATCTCGATTAATTTGTTTAACCGGTTAATCGGTAAAATTTTGACGAACCGAAATTAAATAAAAATTAAATGCTTTCACTATGCAGACATGGACGAGAACACCTATATGAAGTAAACAAATTAGGTGAAGTATTAACTTAAGGAAAACTGTAAGGGGGAGATTTGTAACTTCAGACATGTGCAGATGGTTACACATGTCCCAGCGGCTTCAACGCCGTGCGAGTGTCCGTTTAGCGTTGCAGAGACTACTGTGAGCAATCAAAGGAGGACGCCCTTCTCGGAGAATATCAACGAACATTTTTGCCTCATGGAGCTGAAGTAATAATGTGTGAGTGGGAGTGTTTTTAACTGTTCTCAACTGTATATCGAAGCTGATTCATAATTAAAATTATTGCGTCGTTTAACACATATTGAGCCAAAAAATATAGATGCAATTTTTATTTTTAATCAATATTATTATGCATGGAAATGAATGAGACCGATTAATCGATTAATTAATCGATTAAAGGTGGCGATTAATCGGGTTAAAATTTTTAATCGACGCCCAGCCCTAGACCTATCAGCTAAAGCAGTATTTTTCTATTTCTACGTCGTTTATATACACCTTATCTAAGTGTTCATTGTTTCGACTACCCCGTAAAATCGTATTCACTTTTTTCCAAGTGACCTCAGCAGTTCCAACTGTCGAGTTAAAACTGAAAATGTTATGGTAATAACGTTCCCTAGCGTTTCGCTATTCTTTTGACAGGTTGTTTCTCCACGACTGGAACTTTTTTAAATCCTCTTGATTTCTAGTTTTGTTAAATTTATTAAATAGCTAATTATTTTTAATAATTTTGGACAGAAGGCTCCGGGGAATCCACGGCTTTCGAATTTTACGCGACGATTTACATATAAGGAAACACCTTGGCAGAGAATGTCTGAAACCTATTACAAAAAGTATTATATGCTAGATTGGGTTCAGTTTCTGTTAAAACATCATTCCAACTCGCGCTTTCAATATCGTTGCGCAAGATAGGAAGATCGTCAGGCGTGGCCTTTTGAAATTGTCTGGATGACCGAATGTCTTGTTTTGGGCGAAGAGCTTCTTTTATGCAAAGTAATATAGGGAGATGAGCGCTGAAATGGGAGCTAAATATTTCTCCCTTTAGGCGTGTATTATCAATATTTGTAATGAAAATCTCGACTAGAGTATCTGTGTGAACTGTGATTTGCGTTGGCGTTACAAGTACTCAAACTCATTTCTAGGCGTGCTATCAACTAGCATATTGATATTGAAAGCCCTCCGATTATCACTCTGAAATTATTGTCACTAACGAATACCAAGAACCTCCAGAAAAAAACGTTAAAACATTCACAATATTGCCATCCGGTTGGCGATAAACACTTCTCTGCTATCAGAGATTGCACTTCGTAGTCTCAAGTTGTAACGCAGAAATTTGATACTAATTGATAGTTAATGTCTTCTTGGACCAATGGGCAGTCACCTCCACCGTGACTTGCAGACCGGTTTAAACAGAAGCTTCTATAGGACGGCAAATTAAACGCATCATTTTCGTCGGAATACCATGTTTCGGTGAACATAATCACGTTCAATCTAACTGGAAAGTTGGCTGAAAGGTTCAAGTTCCATTGATTGATTTTTCGCCGACCGTGCACCTAAGTAAAAAAAAGTCACGAGCTAAACCGTAAATGTTTAGCTCGTGGGTTAAACGCAGCGTTTGTCCGCCTCCCGCGAAGGTGGCGTTCCGTGGATGAGCCAGGCATGGCACCAACCGACCTCTGCCAACTTGCTGCGGTGTTCAGCTTCGTGCACTGCACACACAGCGCCGTTCGTCAGGATCCACCCCACACGAGGGTTTACCGCTTCGCGTCCTCCCGGCATTGTGGGGCGGGGGCACAAAACGACGCGTGTCCGTGCGGTCCGCGACGGCCTCTTCGTCGTGTGGCGACCCAGCGGCGTCGCGTCCGCCGTGTCGAGGCACTTGGAAGACAAGGCCTGTGAATGACGTCGTCGTTAGTGGAACCCGCCCCAAGGCTCACTGAAGCTCAACGAGAGCCGCCTCAAAGCGCCAGACGCGTTGGCGTCGCTGCCTGCCGCGCTCGTTCTGAGATGCTGCGAGACTGTCCACGATGCTTACGAGGCGGCGCTGCGTCCATCCACTTCGTTTCAGCTTAATAAGTCCAGGCGCAGCCGATGCTACAAGCGCGAGCTCCGGGCTTTCAGAGTCCCTGCCAAGCAAGCGCGCTCGTGCAGTGCAAGCGCTCTTCTGGTTCAAACGCTCGGGCTTGTATCATCGGGTTCGTCTGGACTAAAGTCACTGGATCCTGGGATCCCAGGATCCAGCGACTTCAGTCTGAACTTGAGCTGAAACAAAGTATAGTGATGATGTTTAGGGGGGCGCAAGCTTGTCTTCGAGGTGGTCGAGGACGCGTCCACTAAGTGACCTGCGTGCTCGGGAGGGCGAGATGGGGCTCGATGTCCCTGCGTGGGGCCCAGCTCAAATCACTGGCTTCCTGACGCACGACTGGAGAAAACCCGCGTGTTCCTCTTTCTTTTCGTGCTCAACGGCCTCTAGTTCCTGGTGTACATAGTTCATTTTCTTTGTTTTAAAGTGGAACCCCTCAAAGCCGGCGAAGGCCAGTATTACAGAGGTAACGCGACTCAACAACGGCATGGCTATAGCATAGTGTTTATACTGTCAGGGTTTTGGTCAATGTATGCAGTGGGTCGGTTCGGTGAATTGCACAGCTTGTGCCGTGCAATACTTGTAAGTTCCTAGTGTTTTTCTTTTTTTATTGTTTGTTCGTGTCTGGGTGGGGTCATTGCCTGTCGTGCCAAGGGTCGCCAGAATTAGAACAATGCGAATCAACGTTGGGAGTGGACACACTAACGGCACACCACTGGCCAAGACACCGTGTGCGCAGTGTGTAATAGACCCTTGTCAGAAATCCATCGAGCAACATGGGCCATTCGTTGGGCACGAAGCGTGGGATCGGATCCTAGCCAAACGCCGACGCAGCACTCGTTTTCGATAAGAGCTCAGCCGAGTTCACGCTGAGCGCTCACGTGACCCTCATCTCGAATACATGTTCAGAGTACGTGCCTAAACAATGGCGGACTCTGAGAAGTAGAGCATCTAGACGGCACCCTTTTAAAAAGGTTCTATTATTTAATCGCCGGTCATGGGAACGGAGCTTTAGAAAGCCGCTTCTGTCACTGCTACGCACAGCGTCTGAGATCAAGCGCAGGAGCTCGTGCGCTTTGTTCTTAGGAGACGACAAATCCAAGTTTGAAGTCGCGCGTGACCTAGAAGAGATCCAAGAGCCGAAGATGAGCACCGCGATTCTGTCTGCATGAAAGTAGGAAGCCTGTTGAGGCAGCGCCAATGGAGAGGAGAAAAAGTGTTCCGAAATAAAAGCGCAAGATTTGAGCGACCAAATGGCTTCCTACGGCGAGTTGTTCAGCATTTTTTTTTTTCAGGCATACGGTTGGCTTACATTTGAGAGCCATAGCAGGTGTGGATGGTACATAAGATCAATACGCGGATAAAAAAAACATAATTTAAAGTAGATTATACGGAACTTAGTAAAAGACAAAGTACATTTGAGACGAACTTCGAAAGGTGACATCCAGGACGAGCATTTATATGTTTCTTGAAACAAATGACGGTTGCATCGAAGCACGTGGGAGTGATTCTTGTAAACGCAATTCCGTAAACAAATTAGAAACTTCTCAACGCTGTCACAGTCGGTGACCTCTGGCGTAAACTTGTTCCAATTCTCAGTGGAGATCGGGAAGAATTATTGCTCGAAACACACTATACGACAGAAGGACATCAACAACTTACTCTCGACGCCTCTAAGTATCCGAGACAATCTTGCTTTCAAGTATTTAAATGTCAATATTAAAAGCGTCGTTTTAAAACGAAAACAAGAAAACCATCCGAGTGTGGTCGCGGCTTTCCTTTAGTGTGGCCAACTTGGCTTGTGCGTCTTCCTATCGTTCAGCGTCCCGAGTAAAGATCCATTCCCATAGGAGCGTTTCCTCGCGCTTTCTTACGTTACGTTATGAGTAATGACTCACAGGGCCGTCCCTGCTTCGTGTACCGCGTGGAAAGCTAGTCCTTGAATTGATTGCCACGCTTCGGACGAAGCACGGATGTCTCGGTGACACTCAGTGCAAGCAGACGTAAGTTCCTGCAACATGACGCAACGTGAGGAAGCCGCGAGGGGTGCTGTGTGAACGGGCCCCAGAAGAAAGGCCCGCGATAGGCTCGCAGTTTGCACCGCAGTGCAGCACCGCCTGTAACAGCGATGCGTGCCTCCGACACTCAAAGCGCTTCCTCGCCCAGATCCGGTGTACTGATGAGCACGAATGATCCGTCAACAGGCAACACTCGGACATTACGAAAGCTCAAGACTCGCAGTCTTCGCTCCGAAACTGCCGAAGGGGAAACGCGGTAAATGTCGTCAACACAACTCCAGCGGGCGCCGCTCAGTCCCTGTTGTCGTATACAATATTCGAACGCACAACGAATTAGACGCGAAGATCCAGAGGGAAGCCTGTTTTTACAGCTCTCTTTCGAAAGCCGCTGCTTGGCTCGCCGAAGGTCGGGTCTGCCTCTCGCCTGATCGTTTCTCGCGGCACTGGAGGAAGCGGTCGACCACGTCTTGCCCGGTCCGACAGGCCGCTCTGCCCAGACCACTTGAAGAGGCGATGACACCCTGCCGTGGCGGCCGCCGGAGCAAGCCGCGTCGGGGCCCCATTCTCCAACAGCTGTGAACACAGGGCGCTCTTTCTTCCTCCGGGCCTGGTTTACGGCCACTGGCGAGGAAGGGCAGTGACGAGACGCAGATCGCGCTGATGCCCCTTGGCGGCGACGCCCTCCCTGCGCAGCGTCAGGGCGACCCTGCTCGGGCGTGGACCACAAGCTGCCGCCACCGACCCACGCCGTCCCGGTTTGTGCACGGGCACCCGCCGCCACACTCGTGCGGCAACGCTCGTCTGTCCGACGATTAGTCGACCGAGCGCCGTTCCGTCTCCGGCAAATGTCTTCGACGCGGGAGGGCAGCGGGGACGTCGACCTTGGGTCGACCTGCCGTTTCGTTATTCTCCTACGAATGTTCGCAAAACCACAGCCCAGCAGGCTACCTCCACGGGGCAGCACGTGCGTCGTTTGTGGGTTCAGAAGGCAAGCAAAGCACGCGCCATAGTGGATGACCTTGAAAATGA
>JAZHYW010061792.1:0-15869 GCA_037355805.1 Ixodes ricinus
GAAAATGGATTGTTTTCGTCTCTTGTTTTCTCCTCTCTGGTTGATCCGTCATGCATTAGGTAATTGGACATAAATTAATTCCATTGAGAAGCAGAAAATGGGTGCTTGCGCACTCGAACACTGTCTGCTTAACTTAGGCGGCTATCAGTTTTTTACCATGATGTTCCTCTGCGGTTAAGAGAAAAAAGGAACTTGATTAAAAATTGAATAAACATTTACCAGACTTTTCAAGACCAATACCATGAAATAATTTTAGGCGTTTTGATTTTTTTTCTGTAAAAATGTCAAAAACGCCTCCTCGGTCAATTGTTGACGAACTTTGACAATTAAATACTGGCGATCTACTTGGGTTACATCAATATCTTTTATGTCTATGGAGAGCCCAAAACACGCTCTTTATAGATATTATAAAATGATTTAGCTGTATTAAATATCCTTTGCGGGACGTTTACGTTAATGTTATGCGAAAACCAAAAAGTACCAATTTTAAAATCGATTTTCTCAAAAAACATTTTTTATTTTTTTATTTTTGTTAAAATGTAGATATGATAGTTGTCTACTCGAAAAGCAAGTCGAGAAAGTGTGTATTTTGTTTGTATGTTCTATATTTAAGCCTCAATATCGGAAAAAGACGTCTTCGTTTTGCAAGACCTAAGTCAGACAAAAAAAAAAAAACGTGCGCTTCTATGAATTGTAAAAAAGTTTTCTTGAATTTTTGTTTGCGTTTTGTAATCAATTATAAACGCATTTTGTGGTATTGAATAGTTATTTATGTTTTGAAAAGAGCGGGAAACCACGAGAAACATATCTAATCAAATCAGCAGGCCTAGTAGACCTTCAATATCGAAGAGGCACAGACGTTGTATTTTTTCGATTTATAAAACTTTCACTGTAAACTAGCATGACTAGCTATTAGCTGTCATATTACTAAGACATAAAAAGTCACCACATCATTGATCTATTATATACAATTCTTTCCGAAACCAAACGCTAGGGTTTGTTCACCGCACATCGCACAGATCACCAGGGAATGGCCTTTCACTTCCGTAATACACAAAAGTGATGACACAGAAACGATCCGAAACACACGGAGAGATTGTCACGGAGAAGGGTAGGGAATAAAAATAAATAAATAAGAATAAAATTACCCAACTCCGATCTTAACGAAAATTGCGGTAAAAAAATAAAAAGATTTAGGTTCGAGCGGTGGCAAGGCGATAGGTCCACGCCTGGTGGAGAGTCAGACAAAGAAGTCAACGACACGTAAAGGAAAAAAAAAATTAATTAAGACAGAAAAACTCAGCCGCACACGGCAAGAACAAAAACCAACTCCTCCGGGCATTCCCTAAACGGGACACAACCAAATGCGTGCGAACACGCTCTCTACAGCACCGTCAGGCCGCTACGCCATGAAGAAATAAACCCAACAAGTAAACAATGCTAACAAACAGTTAGTAACGAAACATACAAAAAAAGTTCAGCAGAACCGCACCCGAGAAACTAAGTTCAGCTGGGGCAAAGAAACACACACGAAATAATAATAAAAAAGAGTCTTAACTTTACACGGCTACGCGCTACGCGACGCCTGCGGTCGGTGTGCGCCGCGCAGTGCTTGCAACAGACTGCGGGCATATATAGCCAGATTAGGCTACATTTTTCTTCTAGTTGGCGTCAAAATTTCGTTGTTGGCCATGTGGCTATTTTGGGCTATTTCTAAAGATTCCTGCGAACTTCTTGTTGGAAACTTCAGTTTCGCCAGTCGAAGTTTGAGGTTCGACTAGTTAATTTTCGAACTTCTTATCGGCTTGAAAGAAAATTGTTTCGCTTTTGTCCAGTCTAGAGCGCTATATAGCTCCTTCGGAGCAGAGTAGCGCAATCGAGAACGCCATCTCTCGGCGACTAGCGGCGAACGCCCGAGGGTTCCAACTCCGGTCACAAATGCATGGGGAACGTGAGAAAATCGCCGTTTCTTGAATATTTTGGAGATGTACGGAACGACAATAGTTTTTGACATAATAAAGGAACAGTTTACAATAATTTGCGCTAAGTTGTGTGCCATGTAATAACGTAATTTGTTTTAAAAAATGCCTGAGCGGCATCATGCAGCAGACGACGCGGCGACGTCACACCGTTCACGTGACCCGCTCCGGCCAATCCATAAAGTCCATCTCCGCTGCGCAAAACAATCGTCTGCTTCAAACGCCATTGCCTTGGAAATTGCCTTCTCAAAATTTTCACACGCATCCAATATTATTAAAACTTTGATAAAGTGTTTAGTGCTTTACCAACTTCACGACAGACTAGTTTCGAAAAGTGTGAACTCGGCGTTTATTTTTTAATCAGCCGTGTTGAGTCGATCTCCATGTATTCTCCCATAGGGCGGGCCGCCTCCTGGAACCCTGAGTACCACGTGACTCGCGCCGAGCTGCTCTGTCGGCCATGTTGTCGGCGAAACACGCGGATCAAAGGATTGCGCTACTCTGCTCCGTAGGAGCTATATAGTGCTCTAGTCCAGTCGAGAGAAGAGAGAGGAAGGGAAATGTTTTAAACTTCAACAAACTTCGGGGTTTACACAATGCGCAGAGAAGCGATGCTTGCAGAGTACAAGCAGTGAAACAAATCAAACAAACGGATTGCACTATTACCACAGACCCGGTAGCGCGTCTTTTACCCGAACCTAGACTGAACTCTCCAAACGCTGCTTTGGTGCCCATTGTGAGAATCCTCAGGCACCCAGGTTCCTAAGAGTAGAAGCCGCAGCTTCACCGCTAAACAGTTGAGTACCTTCCAGTCGTCGCCCATTCAAGAAAGGACAGTGATCTGGAATAGGGAAACTCATATTCTACACAAGAAAAAGAGACGAATGAGATATTGGTAAGATCCTATGATATTGGGATTTTGGTTTTAAACTCCCATCGTTTATACTATTCCGCTTCTATACTTTGTTCTTTACCTGCATGATCATATCTCCCGGGCTTCACAATAAAGCTGTCTCTTGTGTTTTCTGTATTTCTGAAGACCTACGAAGGAAGCGTCATTGCTGCACGAATTTTCATCCTTCCGAAACATATTTTTGAAGAATTCCTAAGTGACAGAATGTACCCGAAATATGGCGCATATGAGGGTTGAAAAAGTGAAAAAGTGAAAAAGTGCAACGTGTTTTGTATGTGTGCGAACAATTGTGAATAAAAAGCATAAAAATAGTTGTTTTAGTCTTGCACTATTTTGGCTATGTTTTTTTTACGGCTTTGGCTATATTTGGGCTATGCTTTTCAGCCGTTTGGCGCTTTTTTGTTGGGCCATCTGGCAACACTATGCGCCAGTGCACGCCAGTGTCTCGAGGTGTCAAACAACGTCAAATGTGTTGCGTGGTGTTTTCGTTTGATACTTTTTCGAAACGATGCACACGATATACCCCAAGTTTTAGTAAACATTAGTTTAGTTTCGGTTTCTGAATTTGGCTTTTGGAAACAGAAATCTCCCCAATTATGTGTATTTTTCCGTTTTGCGTTCAAAAGACAATCTGTTATTTTCTGTATTGCGTATGTTATTTCAGGATGTGCGCCACTAGTATGGTATAGTTCTGGAATTCGTATCCTATAAACGTGGAAATACTATTATTCTTTCTTTTAAGGCGCTACCGGATGTTGGTCAGCTAAGTAGTTTTGTCTTTTGTCTTTAGCCTTCAGTCTTTATTCATTTGGCTCTTGAGAGCCGCGGCACCGCGGAAAGGCAGCAGCTCGTTCAATAGAGAGCCCGCGGTGCCGCGTCTAGTGAACATGATAACGTGATGAGTATATAATGCAAGATGACGACGACATAGATTGCCGGGAACGAACATTTCGGTGCAGGACGTTTCGGTGCAGGACGTTTCGTGCACGGACGTTTCGGTGTAGGACGTTTCGGTGCGGACTTTCGGTGCAGGACATTTCGGTGCACGGACATTTCGGTGCACGGACTTTTCGGTGCACGGACTTTTCGGTGCACGGACTTTTCGGTGCACGGACTTTTCGGTGCACGGACTTTTCGGTGCACGGTCTTTTCGGTGCACTGGCCTTTCGGTGTAGGAAGCAAGCATAACATCTGAGGCCAGACTCAAGATTTCAACTTGAAACATCGTTTATTCACAAAACACGTGCCATCAAAAATTTAGAAGGACACATTACGAGCAACGCCTCTGAGAAATCGAAGAGCATGGTTGCGGTCATACTCTCTAGCGAGTGTCTGCAGGCGCTCGGAAACCTTTACATACTTTGTTGCCGGCTTGAATCGCTGCCCCATCTCAAGTTGCGTAAGCCGGTGAAGCTGCATGCAGTCCTCTCTTTGTAGAACCTCCAGGAACCTCCAAAGGGACGGGTGGGAGCATTGCACATGAGCCTGGAAGCCCCTGTGCCAGGCTTCCACCGAGTTGGTGGTCTTGGAGTCGCACTGGAGCACGGTGTCATGGTGATTCCAGAGTTCCACTGGAAACTGTGCGTCTCGCCTTCCCCCAGCCGTGGGCCGTCCTATGAAGGTATCTTCGAAGTAATCCATCACTGGTTGCAGATCTGAGTGTACGCTGGACGCCAGTTCGGTGAAGATACCCTCCACATCACTCCGGGGTACCATGGAAAGAGCAGGTATCATGCGGGCCTCCAAGTTGATTTGAGGATCACAGGCATATAGTTCTTGAAGTCCTTCAGATTGAACCTTGCGATAAACGCACTGCGATAAATGAAAGAAGCACCCGCGCACGTCGGATGTTGGCAAGACCGTCTTGAAAGCGTTAATGGCTGCAAGTTCGTAGTCAACTATTATGGTGCTTGGCTCGCAGACCCCTCCACACTCGCCAATAAGGGCGCTCAGAGCTCGCGTGTACGTTGGACAGTTTTTACGTGTTAGCAGCATATAAGCCGCGGGGAGAACAGATCCGCCAACTTCGCAATGTAGGCTGTAGACTTGAAAAAACAGTTCTGGTGCAACCTTGAATGTACCGTCGGCAAACCATTTCTTGGATGTTTGAAGAACTTCAATCATCTGCGGACTGCAGAAAATAAGGAAGCGGTCCTGATCTTGCACACCGGAGTCGAATACAAGAAACCTCGAGCCGTCTTTCTTCAACGCGTAGTCAGCTGGAATGGTAACGTCTTCTAACCTCAAGGGTAGGGGGATCGGCCTCTGCTCCTTTGCACGAACTCTCCTGCACGTAAAATAGTTGGGATATCGTTGGCATCACGGTTCAAAACAGTGACACATGTGAATAAGAAATGCGTGCAATGTGCGATTTTAAACACTACGAGAAGCTACGCGCTAAACACACTCTAGACTGTGAAATAAAAATAGCGAACGACTAGGAAAGTAAGAGGGGGACAAGACTACTCATGGTCGTGAACTGTAGCGCGTGCCTTGTTATTTATTCTGTTTTTATGTGGCGCGTCATGCAATTAGGCGCCCTGTCCTGTTCCCCTCTTATTTTCCTAATCGTTAACACCGACTAGCCAATCAGAGGTACGCGTTTAAACGCTCTTTTTAACGGTAAAAACAACGAACGTATAGTAAGTATTGATCCCACTGCCATTTTTCATACCTCTTCTAAACTTTCTCCTCCCAAAATATATTATTAAGGTCTATATTTGCAAACTGGGTAGTAATTATAGTAACCTAAATGCTTACCTCAGTGTTCTCTTGATGGTATCTTGAGGTGGCAGGTAGCTACACGCTTCCGGCGTCATCTCGGTGATGAGGCGTCCGACAACGGCTTGGTTGCATTCTTCCGTCGTTCTGGCTCTCTCCTTCATCGAGGAGTAAGCCAACTTGGCTTCTTGTTCCATTTGGCAGGCGGCATGAGTATGTTCGTTGATGAGTTGCACGACTTCCCCATCAATGGTATGTGCTCTTGCCTTGCATTCGAGCTTCCTGCTGCATTTCCAATATGTCTGCGAGGAATAAAAGGTGAATTAAATCGAAGTCGTTTAGAGCTTGACCCTTAAGGCCCGTCCACACTGCCCCATTTTCTTACGTTAAGTTACGTTACGAAATATTACGTTGAAGTCACCGGGACTTCTGTGCTTCATATTAAGCGAGGCTACCAGTTCAAGGAGAAAGCATGACACGCGACATTCGAGGCAGGAATGTTTTGGTCGTAACGTAACTTAACGTAAGAAAATGGGGCAGTGTGAATCAGCCTTTATGCTAATATTAAAAGAAAGCTAAAACACTTCCCCCCCCCCCAAAAAAAAAAAAAAGGAGCGAGAGGTGAATTTTAGCGTATTTTTATCCCTTGAATCAGAATGTCACATTCGTTTTCTCCGGAGATGTAACTAAACGCGAGAAAACACGAAAAACCTCCGACCAGTCGTGACGTCATACCCAGATCTTTGGGCCGCCAAGCGCGTGTCGCTCGTGTGAGCAGCGCGTGCAATTGCAAGCTTGTTAGGTATTTTCCCTCGCACCGACACCAGTCGTGACGTCTCTTTCCGACTTAAAAAAAAAAAAGGAGTGCGCGTGCATAGCTTTGACAGGCGCTGTAGATGCACGAGAGCGGAGGTTCCGAAAACTCCTAATATGACGCCCCGCCCCGGGAAGGGGGCTTCAGTCGTACTTTAAAAATTAATTTCTGCAGCCTCCGTGAACCATATTGAAAAATAATCTCGATATTTGTGATCCTGGAGGCCAAATGAAGACGATTTAGGTGTTTTCCCTCAAATACAAAACCGCTTCAGTTTTCTATAATAATAATTAACTAAGAGTCATATCCCATCATAGTGATATTATGCTATTCCATATACGATTAGGCCACGAAATACGCTAAAAATAAGCTAAACAGATTGATGGACTTCGGAGTCTTTCTTACAAATTTGAAAACTATCGCCATTCAATGCTTTAGGCAAACAACACTCACCTTCTCTTTGAAGCAGCGCTCCTTGTCGTATTCGAACCCTTCGTGCAGAAGTTTGGACCCTCCACGTTTACTTCGCAAGTAGACCGTCATCCTAAAGCTAGCACCTCGACTCAAGCAATATCAAATGAAATAGGACGATGACGTGCAGATGCCGCGCTTTTATCCTCGTTTTCGGACAGTAGTTAGCGCTGTACCAACGTTCCTGGCGCACCAGTAGGTTTTGTTTCTAAGCGGACGTTATAGATAACGAAGTCTATGGTTTGGGGTTGGTTTGAGGTTCTTAGAAGGGAACAAAAGATTGTGTTCCAGGTGTACCTTTCGTTTATGTCTTCATTGCTATTTCTAGAGGTTTTTGTGAAGGCTTTTTTTCTAAGCGGACCTTGTAGATGACAAAGAGTGTTTGGGGTTGGTATGAGGTACTTAGAAGTGAACAAAAGATTCGTGCTTAACACACTGTTTCTGTAACTGCATAATGTTCGGAAAAACAAACGAGGTAGCTGTGTTTGACACGTCACTGTTTTCGGTTCTTATCTTCTCGGCTTTAATTTCAACCCACTCTATTTTACACCAGTCTCGGGTAGCTTAGAAACATGATCCTCATTGTTCTTTGTGTGTCCCCGATGCCCTTCTGTTTTTGTTTCCTAGTTTAATTCTTGGAACTTTCCAATAACTTGAAAGGGTTTTGCCCTTTTGTGCCCCCTAGTGTAAGGGTTCACAGTTGCTAATGGCTTGAAAGGATTTTGACCAATTCACTGTTGGTGCCTTCGAAAAGGTTTGCACGCTTCGTTTAGGTGTTATCAAAAATATGTTTCAGAAAAGCCCGTGCACCGAAAAGTCCGTGCACCGAAACGTCCGTGCACCGAAAAGTCCGTACACCGAAAAGTCCGTGCACCGAAAAGTCCGTGCACCGAAATGTCCGTGCACCGAAATGTCCGTGCACCGAAAAGTCCGTACACCGAAAAGTCCAGATGCACCGAAATGTCCTAGACCCAGATTGTTTGTGTTGGGGAGGATGGCAGTCCGATTCGCAGAAGTCCAGATTTTGTGGAGCCGGGTTGGGCGGGTCAGCAGCGAGCCATGGGGATATGGCACGCCGTTAGGTCGGTGCATGAAGGAGCCTCAGGAAAACGATGGCGCTGTTGATCACTGGGGTTCACTGCGGTCGAAGCATCAGGCTCCAAGGAGGTAGCCCAATCAAAGTAGAAGCTGCCGCATCCGAGGAACCGAGGCCCAGGGCTCAAATTGTGGCACCGCCATCGCCCGGCGTGTTATCCTCCCAACGTCGTCGTCGTTGTGTTCTTTATTTATACGCCTATATATATATGAATAAAATAAAATTCATAAAAAGACACAAAATCGAACGGCCAGCGGCGCGCCCATCGGGCACTGCTTTTGAAGGAAAAAGGCAGCCTCAAAATCTAGAACCACCACCATCATCATCATCATAATCTACCGCCCGATAGCCGAGACCTCCCGACGATAGATGGCGGGTATGTAATACCCGCGAACTTTGGAAAGCTTTCGCTGTACCAGGCTTGACTTTCGCCAATGCCGTTACATGTGCCCCCAGCGAGATCCGAGAATACCTTGAGCGGCGCCAAAGGAAATCGGACGTCAGGCGCTAGGATGCCATGGAGGAGTCGCAAACGAACTGGTCCAAGGAGACCTTGGCTGGTCCTCTTTTGATGCACGGGAGGCCAGCAGCAAGTTGGAATACTACGCCCGATTGAGACACATGAATGGAGATCGCTGGGCGTGGCGGGCTTTTGTGTACATTCACCTAGAGGCGCGCACACAACATGGAGACGCCGTACCATCCGACTGGGGACAAAATACGGGGCTTTCTAACGTCCGACGAGCCTCCGACAAAGAAAGAGTGGGTTGCCAAGGTGAGAGAGAAAATTAAGACCCTCGAGGTGAACCGGTGGAGAGCAGACATACAAGAACACTCAAGCATGCACCTTTACGCGTCCTTCAAGACCACCATTGCTCCAATCCTCTGGTGTGGTAATACGCTGGGCAGCAGGCTCCTCGCTGAGGCCCGAGGGGGCGCCTTGCGTACCCTCCTTTATCGACGAAGGTACGACAGCAACGTGACCGACACCCTATGCAGTGCTTGTGGGGAAGTGGAAGAAACTATACACCACTTGGTTCTTGAGTGTCCGGCACTTGCACCGGCAGCAGACGTCAGCGCTCGCATCGAGCAAGCCCTCGTGTTTACCGAGGAGAACACGTATGTGCAGTGCTCGAAGCGGAGACTCGAGGCCTGGTGGGCAGTACATTGTTGAAACTAGTGGATACACTCAGCTTTCTAACCTTTTTTTGCGTGTCTACTTAGTAGAAGCCCGATTCAAAGGAAATCGCCGCATACAATACATACATACATACCTGTCCGCGTTGGGGCTATTGTATTTTCGAGGAGTGGAATGTATTCCCCTTAGTAAAGCTTTTGGTAACGTCGTAGTGGAGGTGCGGGTCTTTCCTCTTCACCTCTCCGCACGCTAATCACCACGCTTCTCCGAAGCCACCAACGGCCCCCTGCGCTGGCCATGTCACAAGGTGAAGCGGCAGGCACTCCGGCGCTCCGCCCTGGCTCAGTGCCCTATCGCCAACGGGACCCTCCGACGTTCGCCGGCTTCGGCACCGACGACGTTGACGACTGGCTGCGAAGCTTCGAACGAGTAAGCACCCACAACGCATGGGACGACACTCTGAAGCTCGCAAACGTGGTATTTTATCTACGAGACACAGCTAAAGTGTGGTTCGATAACCATGAAGACAAAATCTCCTCATGGGATGCCTTCAAAGCGCACCTGTCGGATGTTTTCGGATGTCCCGTCAGCCGCAAAGAAGATGCAACGCATAGACTCGCTACAAGAGCCCAGACTGCAGGCGAGTCGATTACCTCTTACACCGAAGACATCCTCGCGCTGTGCAAACGCGTTAACGCAGCCATGCCCGAGTCAGAAAAGGTCGGCCATATAATGAAAGGAATCGCCGAGGACGCCTTCACCATGCTGACGTCACGAAACCCACGGACTGTGAAAGAACTCCAGGAAGACTGTCAGCGCTGGGAAGGGCTTCGAAATAGGCGCATATCTCGTCCTGAGGCCGTCCACCGACTTCAGAATTGTGTACCGTCCTCCGGAGTTCCTTCCACTGGGGACCTTACAACCACCATTCGAAAAATAATCAAGGAGGAGCTTGCCTTGCTATTTCCGCGTGGTTGCCACCATCAACAAGACGACTCATCAAGCCCCACGCCAGATGATCTGCGAGCTCTCATTCGCACCGAGCTGGCGCAATCAGCAGCTCCACACGCTCAGACGGTATGTGCTACGACCTCGGCACCACGTTATACCTTCGAGCCAGCACAGATTCCACAACAGTCAAGATACTTCCAGAACTCGGGACTACAACGCCCATGGTCACAGCCCTACTACCCGGTTATCCGTCGACCGACCTGCTTTTATTGCGGGATACCTGGCCATATTGCCCGTTTCTGTCGCCGCCGCATATCGGATATTTCAAGAAGACTCCCGATTTCCGCCCGTCCACCTTCTATGGCACGAACCAACCGCCCTCTTACAACGAATACGACGACGACCTCCCACACAGGTACCAACGACGATCGGTATCACCCTCCAATCGCAATGCTCGAGACCGAAGCCCTTCTCCCGGATACCGACGCCGCTCTCCTCTACGCACTGACCAGACCTTCCCCAAGTCGTTCGTCGATGGGGAAAACCAGTAGAGGCAGCGAAAGGGGGTCCAGCTGCTTCTGTTTTTCCTCGACATCCCCACCGACTACGCCAACATTCAACTTATTAGACGTTTTCATTAAGAAGGTAAGATTCAAGGCACTTGTTGACACTGGAGCATCCATTTCAATCATTCGTGAAGATGTACGCAAAATGTTTAGACTTGTTTGTACTCCTTGGAACGGTGGCACTCTTCGCAGTGCGAACGCGACTTTACTTAATCCTCTTGGTATCGTTTCCGTCGAACTCACCATTCAAAATGAACCTCACAGGCATTGCTTTGTTATCCTTCCTAACTGCACTCATGACATCATTTTAGGATGGGACTTCTTAGCCACTCGACGTGCCCTTATAGATTGCGCGACTAAATCCATTTATTTCGGCGATCCAATAGCTTACTCCCAGCCATTTTCTCGTCCCTACGTTAATTTTCGTGCAACGTCTCATACTCGTATTCCACCATTGACTGCAGCACTCATCGAATTAGAAGCTAACGTCAATGACTCTACATATTTGCTCGAACCAAACAGAGAAGTTTTGTTGCAGAAAGGTCTCGCTTTACCTACCGTACTCGCACAGTCACAAAATAATCAAACCACTGTTTGGTTAGCAAATATTACTGAAATTTGCCAAGTTCTACCAGCTGGAACCTGCGTTTCGAGAACAAGTTTGAATGATTTCTTATATATAGGCGCCGTCACTGATGAAAAGATGAAGCCTCACTCCTCTCACTGCGATCAGGAAGCGTTAAGTTTACTTCGGAAAACTATTAACACTTGTCTTCCACCTCATCAACAGGATGCGCTCTATAATCTACTATGTTCTTTCGTGGATGTCTTTGATATCAATTATCCTCACTTAGGTCACACTTCCGTTGTCCGACATACGATCGACACTAGCGATCATAGGCCACTACGTAGTCGCCCTTATCGTGTCTCTTCCTCTGAAAGACTCATTATACAAGAACACGTAAGCAAGATGTTGCAAGAAAACATAATTGAGGAATCCTCGAGCCCATGGTCTTCGCCTGTAGTGCTCGTCAAGAAAAAAGACGGTACATGGCGATTCTGTGTCGATTACAGACGTCTAAACAAAATAACAAAACGAGACGTTTACCCTCTTCCTCGAATAGACGATGCTCTTGATCGTTTACATGATGCCAACTATTTCTCCTCAATAGACATGCGTACCGGATACTGGCAGATCACTGTAGATAGAAAAAGACAAAGAAAAAACAGCTTTCGTAACTCCCGATGGTCTTTACCAGTTTCGTGTAATGCCCTTTGGCCTGTGCAATGCGCCCGCCACATTTGAGCGGATGATGGACACTTTACTTCGCGGCCTACGCTGGACAGCATGTCTATGTTATCTTGACGACGTTGCAGTTTTCGTAGCATACCTCTGGACTACATCTCTCCTGCCCAGACTTGTGCACGTTACTGGAAAATAGTAAGGAATTACATATACAATTACTGAATGCTAAATTGTAATTTATTACAATTACAATTACCCCCTCCATAACAAAGTAACTGACCGTTGCCCCAAAAAGTAATCCATTACTTTCGTGGCGTTACTTTCAAAATTATTGTCCTCAAGTAAGAAACAAAGGAAAAGAGGGTTATTCAAGTTCTTATTGTTGCCGCCTGTTCCATTTAATGACCTTGAGTATTTTGAGCAACAGCTGACTCTCGAAAACGCCGTCGGACACTCTGTGTTATTTCTTACTCAATATGTCGACTGCTCGGCTGAACACGCCTTTGAACTGAGGCACTGGATGGGAGTTCCATATTGTTCCTCCCGAATGCTTCATGCTATGCATTGAGCTTTTTCAGCGAAGCAATGAAAGTACTATTTGCCTCGAAGATAGAGCGAAGCTTCCTCTATGCAGCCGTTGCCTGATATTTGAGAGTTTTAGTAGATCGTTCCGATACCTCCCGATGCCCCCGATAACGATACGATGCATGCGCAAAGGCGGCGGGGGATATCGGGTATCGTTATCGGAGTCATCGGACCGATCTCACTAAAACTCTCCGTTGTCTAAATCGCGAAGCTGTGGAAGTCGTCATACATCTAGCCAAAACCAGAATAAGTATTGATTTATGTCCATCTTACTATACCAACATATATTGCCAGGTAATAGCAAAACATAGTTGTCACAGTAAGGTGATAATTAAATAATAAATAAGGTTTGGCTCAATATTCTTCTTCCCTTGCTTCTGAGCAAGTCGAGCCTTGGTTGAGACGTTGGAGAATAAAAAAATTCCAGTATATAAATATAATAAAAAAAAGGACACTCATAACAAGAATTAATTAAAACGTCGGTTAAAACAAGGAAACGTAAACGCAAGTTTGCCGTGTGTACCTTTCTTGGTGCCGTTCAAAAACGCACGGAGCACGAACCGACTGCTGTTTGCTCCGGTGTTCTCCAGATAGACGTCCGCTGTGCCATGGGCAGCGAAGGGCAGAGTACTGAGTAAGCCGCGCTATGGCCCCACTCACGAGTTTCACTCTCTCCTCAAGCCCAGAATATCAAGTCTACATCAGCCACCATTCTGTCTTATTTGTAAAAATATCTGCTTGAGATAAGATGCGTACTGGTGCGGTAAAAACACGAAGAAGAGAAAAGGAAGATTATTACTATTATCGAAGTGCTCGCTAAAACCTGACTCACAAATAGGGTGACTGGGATGCAGATAATTGGGCTGGAATTCACAAATAAAGTGGACCAACCCTAGAAGTGTGACTACAAAAAAGTAAGTGGCTTTTAAAACAGGGTCAAATAATGTCAAAGAAACAGAAAAAAATACATCCTGGTTTATAAGAGAAGATGATAAGTGTGCAGCAACAAACAAGGATGCTTTTGGCAATAACCCTTTCACATATTATCACATCTCTTTTAGTGGATTTTAGGGTAGACGGACGTTGTCTCGTAAGCTGTGACATTATGAAAATGGTCATAGTCACTATAACCGAGAAGGACATTGTTAATTCTTGTCTGTGCCCTTACCGCCTCGAGCTTCTCGAATAGGCCTACAATCACTTAGTGTCCTCCTCTCCCCGTCTTCGATCGCAAAAACAAACAAACAAACAATAAACAAAGGGACTAAAAAAAGGAATCCCGGACAAAAGCTCACCGGACAAAAGCTCACCGGACAGAAGCTCACCGGACAAAAGCTCACCCGACAAAAGCTCACCCATTTTTTCACAGACACGGACAAAAGCTCACCACGAGAAAATTTCATGTTGGTCTTCACACGAGTGCGGACAACTTAGGTGCATGCGTGCGACACAAAAAGGCAACGATACATTAAATCTGACAGGCGCATGGTTTGTTGATTTTAATAGAAACAAGTTTATTTATCGATTGGTTAGAATCGATAAATTCGATTCTAACCAATCGCTCCTACTAGCTCCAGCAGTCTTGGTAGATCTCGATGTACATGCAAGCTCTGGAAAATATTTCTAAGACGATTCTGCAGGCGCTGAGTGGTTTTTCGCACCCGCTTTACGGTGGGCTCACCTCTCCGGGCTTGTGTCAATGCCGTGGCAAAGAGCGCCTGATTTTGCTGTAGGCATTCAATCAGCCTTAAGACGCTTGGATGGGCGTGGCCGACGAGCTTCTGGAACCCGGTACTCCATCCTTCGCAGGTGTTGTTCATCCGGTCTTTATCTCGAACAGTGGCGTCGTACATATTCCACCGTTCCGGGAGAACTCCGGTCGGTGTCGGCGCAGAGTCAGGCAAAGGGAAGAATTTGCTCTGGGTGTCGCCGCAGAAGGAACAGAAGCACAACGGAAGCGGTCCTTGACATACGTGCAATCAAAGTAGTCCAGCAGGTAGCCGATGTCACCGGTAGACCTTTTACTGGTGGTTAGTTATTGTGGAACAAGCTGTAGTGGAAAAAACGCGAGCCTATCTAAAATCCCGCACAGTTTTGTTTTATTGGTCATCTGTCTTGTACTTTTCCAAAACGCCCAACTCCCGCTCTTTCAAAGTATTTAAAAGAAAATCGCAACTCAATGGTGGATAGGGTACAAGTTCTCCTAAAAAATGGTCCAATGTTCATTTTGTCGGGCCGCTGGCGGTGGGGTTCTTCATCGGGCCGCTGGCGGTGGGGCTCGCTCCACAGCAGCGGTCAGTTCGATTAAAGTCCGAGGCTGAAATGAGCCGCTCTTGCCCTTGCTCTTGATTTTCACCGTAACAATATATATATATATATATATATATATATATATATATATATATATATATATATATATATATATATATATATGTACCAACACCCAGCACTACTGACAGGACTAGGGTGCCTCCATGTCCTTCTGTTTAGGATGATTCCCTTCTTTGTACTACCCGATTCGGACGGCAGCGCTCACAGGGAAACTCCAAAGAAATCACAGATAACAACATGCCATTGCAGCAAAGTCAACGCCAATTGCACGTGCAGGGAGACGCTCTTTCAGGCGCTCGAGAACAAAAAAAAAAAGGAAAATGAGCGGTTGGAACAAAATTATCAGTTTTCATCACCTCACGTAAAGCTTACATGAAGACACCACAGGACAGACATTTCCAGGCAAAAAAGCGGTTGATAAATTTAGTCGAGACGCTTGTTCAGCTTTTAGTTATATCACTGGCAACTGTAAATTTAAGTTATTTTCATTCGTGTGGGGTGTTATGCAAGCATATTGCATTGCGATCATTTCCCAATTTTGACCCCTTTTTGTCGTCGCATCCCTGCAAGACGGCGACACATGTGTGACTAACCTTGAGTCTTGAGTTTTTCTTTCCGCTTTATTTATTTTACTTTACAATAAACATAGTATAAGTACGTAAGGCTTTGGGCTGTTCTCCGTTTGAAAAGTACCAAATTAAATAAAGAAAAAAAACTCACGATTTTCTTTTTTTGGTTAGGATTTGTAATAAAAAAAAGCCCAGTTTAGAGGCTCTTATCTCAACGCCCATGTCAGGTTAAGCAAACTTCAGTGGAAATCAAGCAGTTCAAATAATTGGCTAAGTATTTCAAGTATTTCAAGCCGTAAACACTGATTCACTGCAGGTTCCAAGAGGAAGCGTAGTGCCTCAAATATATCGCCGTATCGTTCCTTCGGAGGGGATTGTCGAAGTGAGTAACTTCATATCTTATCTCAATCGCCGGAGCGAGTCCTGCGAAGTTCCGGGGCAAACATGTAGTACACCTATTTGAGTACATGTTCCAACTAGTGTAGGCCG
>JAZHYW010061794.1:0-22011 GCA_037355805.1 Ixodes ricinus
AACGACGCACTCTAGATAAGCAGCTGCCCGTGACCTTGTCGAGGCAGTCTCGCTCCTGCTCTCTGTTGTCGCCGCCTAACCGCCGCCTGCTTTTCTGCTACCTCGACGCTCTTTCGTTCTTTACTTATTTTCGGTTGGCACAAGTTCGCCTATTAAACCTTTATTTTTCAGTTCCCTGCTTGTCTTCGTGTTACCTCCGTTCGTGACAATATAGAGCAGGGGTGGCCAAACTGCGGCTCGCGAGCCGCATGCGGCTCTTTGCTGGTCTCAAGTGCGGCTCGCGGATCCCTATTAGGGACCCCCCCCCCCCCCGCCTCTTTCTGCGTTTCTCCAGGAAAAAAAAGAAGGGATTTCAGGCAGAGTAAAGTACGGCTCGCGCTTTGGCAGCATTGTACGTACTGTCGTACAGCCTTGTGCACTCATACGTACAGTCAGACTCTGAACAAAAATGTGCTCCCCCCCCCCCCCGCCCCGCGGCTCTTAGAAGTTTCGTGGTTTCATTTGCGGCTCTTAGGCCGGGTCAGCCTGGCCACCCCTGATATAGAGCTCGAATAAACGCCGTATGGATTACCTTCGTAACACGGTATGTACACCTTGTTATTAGTATGCCATTTTTATTCTGACACGACTGCACGTCACTGTCGAGCTATAACAGTTCGTGGAAGCTACGTGCAATGCCGGTCCAACCTTCCTTTGCCGAGTGTCAAGCCAGTATCGAGCTGCACTCGTAAAATATCGGTCCCGAAGCGCTTACCAACAGCGTAAATACAGCACTTCCATCAAACGCGCGCGAACGCTCCAAGTGTGAACAGGTATTTACGTGGCTCTTGCTGACACTGTCGTAGTTAAAACGTATCTTTTTTGACGTCGGCTCGCTCTTGGATCTGCGAGGCAGCGAAAAAACGCCGCGACAATTTGTTTCTATCTACGTCGCTTTGCAAACGTCTGACACGGGCCGCCTTTTACCAACAATGACAGTTGGGTTGACTTCTGGAATCTTCACCGGAAGACTCGCCGCACTTCCCAACAGGCATACCGGCGTATGGGACTAGTCCCATGCTGTCGCTGTAGCGAAAAATATCTCATTGAATTTCGCTCAGCTGCGATGTGTCCATGGCAATCGCGGCGATGAGGGGCGCCGATTCAGAAAATACGTCGGTGACATCAGCGCCATCAGCGCAGTAAAACCTGCCGGCGCACCCCCAACTCGCCGCCGCTGACGCTCCCATTCTGCAGCCGAGAGAACTTCCGGTTCCTGTCCCAGCGTACGTCACGACCGTCAAAATTACGCCGCAACTTGTTTTGCGGTTAGTTGGAGAGAAAGAAAAAGTCGATATTTCATTATTATTTTGTGTAGAAGTTAATGAACCGAGACGAAAATGGATGCCTGTTCGGCATTCAGTGAACGTTGAAGGTTTAATGTAAAAGTTATCTGGCAAAAGTAAAAAGGTCATTTCATGGTCCCTTTAATCAACTCAACAACATTTATTAAACAACGTGCGCGGCGTGCTGAAAAACGAAGCCGAAAGAAGATGAGTCTGGACGGAAAAAGCTTTCTCCCGTCTGCCTGGAGAAGGGGGAAACGTCTTGTTCCTCCCTTCTTCTCGTGTCCGCTTGGGGGCGCGTCAGTAGAAGGGAGGAAGACGCGCCGTTGCTACGTTTTTCCTTCATTTTTTTCTTAGTGTGTATCCAAAATAAAGTTGTGGCATAATATACCACCATAAGGTGCGTGAGGTTCGTTTTTCGCGTTTCTGACGATAAGTTCTGAACTTCTAAATTGCATTATGCAGTGTTTTTTACGTTTCGTATATGCTTACTTGTGAACTAAAAGCTGTTGTTATACGTGCGATTTATTAAAGAGATAGATCGGCTTGGGCAAACGAAACACCGTGTTTCATTCGAAAGGGCAAACACTAGGAATGCGATAAATGTCCACAACCTGCCTGCCTACTCTCCATTTATTGAATTATATTTGACTTAGTTTTGCAAAACAATAAAAAAGTGTGGGTCACCGACCTGCTCTTTTTAATTGGATTATCGCTTTTACATTCCCAATATTTTTATCATACATTTTGTCTTCATTTGTGAAGAAAATATTTGTTATTTTACGTTTTGACGTAGATTAAACATGCCACTTGCAACGGACGCCATTTATAAGTATGAATAATCAGCTCTGAGATATTTTGAACGTGTTTATTCTGTAATTATTTGACTAGTAAAGGCAAATATTACTGTAGCATATTACACGTAGCATTTGTTTGTTATATTCATTCGACTGGTCGCACTGCAGCTGAATGTCTTCAAAAAGATGGGAGAATTGCCAAGATGCCGGTTGACCCTAGAAAAAGTAGCAAATAATTAAGACTAATAAGATTTACATGTACACTTCATAAATTCTAAAAATTTTAACTGAAGAAAATTTATTGAGATAAGTTCACGAAATGTTGCAAAAGCTTTCATAATAAAACGGTACCTTATTTTAGAAGGGGAATGACTGTCCCGCTCGACAATGTCCCTCAGTTCTGCGTCCTGATCGTTTTGACAAAAGCTCTGTAGAACAAAACAGGAGTAAACTTAGGCTACCTGCAATAACTCAAATTCACATTTAATATGCCATACAAAACTCTCGACATTTCGAAAGTGCAATATTCAAAGATATATTCTTATGAGCGGAACAGTTATTTTAACGTCCGAACGGCAAGTCCCCTAGAGCTGAAAAGAAAAGTGCAAAACATTTAAGAATTTAAAGGTTGACTAATTCGAACATGAAGAATATGTAAACAAATTCGGTATCGGACCCTTGTGCGCCAAGCATGAACAAGTAGAGACTGATCATGAAAGTGCACTAGATATAAAGAATTCTTCAACAATAAATAACGTTTTATTTTACTTGCACAATTTTTTTGTTGTTGCTATCTCAACTGAGTGGCGAGTAACATGATCTCCCACTGCCGTGCTGGAGGCCCTGCCGTAGCAGGCCTATTTGCCAATGGCTGAAAATGAACCTTGTATTTATTAGACTGGCAAGATATCTTATGGACGGAGCGAATGAGAATTACTCCTTCACTCTCGTATCACCTCGAGACATAACATTTGGCCATCTCAACGCCCACATGCGACGAAATATTTGGTAATCTCGATTCGTGTGATAAAGTTACCGTAGAGGGAGTTGTCTTCGTTTCAGACACAACCAATGAGGACACGCAAATTTATTTAATCTTCTGTATCTCTCTGTTTCGCATTTCGCTGCCATCAACTAACATTTACAGGTCAGATTGTCAGGCTACCTAAAGGTGGATTTTATGGTAGGTATAATAATGATCAGAATGAAAGACGGCCGTGCCCAGCGCGAATACAACTTGAGTTATAATCTTGTCATTTTAATTTTAAAGCATGTTTATGAAAACACAAAACGTATGCGTAAACCAATTTAACTGCCACGAGTGGAAACTTCCTCAGAGAAGCCCTTTGCCTCCAGTTTGATATCTAATAAAGCGTTGTCTTTAGAATGGAATCAACTGACAGACATTTAGAAGCGCTGAAGAGGACTAATACGTTCCTGAAAAACAGGTTTTCTGGTTATAATCACGGACATCTTAAGAAACGCAATCTCTGCATTTCTTCAGCTGTCGGCAGAAACAGAATGTCAGAATAGCCCTAGGTGTGCGGGAGGTGACATTTTTTTATAAAATATTTTGCTTTATTTTTAGTTGCATTATTTTCAGTACCTCAGAAACAGCTATGCTCATTTTTAGTGGTGCACTACGTCGTAATAATAAGAATTCACATGTCGAGAACATGTGCTTACATGTCAAAATAAAAGAAAGACGCCAATTCAGATTCTAATTGTTTGTTCGCACCCAAAAATATCAATATAAAACGTATATAGTGTGGATTTGAACTCGTTAAAAAGAAGAAGAAAAAAGGTTTCGGGACGGTTGATGGGCTAAGTGCTGTGTAAAAACGGAATGATAAAACAATGAGCGTACAAAACTAGACCTTTTAGTAAGACGTACGTTAATATACGAAGTTCAGTAGCCGTACGCAATAGTCAACAATTTTAACAACCTCGTGCAGAAAGAGGACCTCACTCATCATCCGTAAATTACACAAAGAGTGTGTGCCAACCAGTTCACCTATACTTTCATAGTCATAAAACACACGCCTCGATGTAAATTAAGTTTTCACAATTTACGACGCTTGATTGTTAACGTAGAGCGGCCGAATTCACACGGTAGTTTTGTTTTGGTTCCTTTCGTGTTTGTATTTGGGTATCTTTTGTTACCTTCGTCAAGTACGACAATAGCAGCAAACGGCACTTTCTTTTAATTTAACTAGATCGGCGATCCTTCCAATGCTTTGAACCTACAAATTTGTACACAGAGGTTGAGCTACCTTCGTGGTTGTTTAACATGACATCGCTTTAATAGAAAATGCACGCGCGCCAATGCACCCGTGATAAAACGAATGCTTTCATTTTTAATTTCATATTTATGAAGAAATTAAAATTACTCACATATGCCAGTGATATAAAAAACAACTGGTCAGCATTGAACTCAGTCATGCATGGCAAACGCTGTGGCGTGTCGGATTGCTGCCTCAGCAGTGTCCGATGAGCCTGCGAAAATAAATAACTGTTAGGTCAAGAGTATACAAAACGCTTTCACGTTTAGTTTATACTTATATATTTTAAAATAAATGTCCACAACGCTCTAAAAAGGCGAAGGCACACAAGGAGCAGTAGACAAGAAAACACTCAACTCAATACTTTAATATTTATTTAGGAAACAACTATGCGAACACCCATCACGAAATCAACGAGCATGTGCCTAAAAACGCAGTGCCACTGTTTTTATAAATAAGACATTTAGTTGATGCAGTTATCTTACCCTCTCTTCTCTTTGAAAAGGCTGCTTACCCAAACAATTTGGGGCTATTTTGATTGTACTTTTCCCCCACAATATTAATAATGCCTTTAAATTCGGGATGACATTTTGAAAGCGCATACTTCTACTGTTGATGACACTCTTATATTGATATCGTAAGATATGTGTTTAATTACCTGCTTTTCTTTGTATAAATAATTTCTTCCTCCACGAGAGGGCACCCGAAAGTAACCGGAATGAATTTCTGGAAGGTGGGTAACTATAAGTATCAGTCGCCGCCGCAAGCAGGACTTAGCGGCAGAAGCTTTAGAGAGAATGGTCACTATGTAGACAAAAGGGTCATTAATTGGTAAGAACAGGGCGAAGATAAGGGTACCTCATTGGCTGAAGTTGTTTCAATTACCTTGGACGCTGACTGACAGCCTCTTGTGGCCAGCCATTTGCCAGTAATATTCTCCTAGCTGAAGCAATGAGTCTAACAAATACCCTCCAATCACAATGTCTAGGGGAGGATGTAATATATTATTTCTTCTCGGTACACTAGGCTTGAAATCTGCGAATCTTCGTAACTGAAAGGGCAACGCACGTGGTGTTGTCGTCACTGCGATATTCAGAACGCAATCAAGCTTTATTTTCATTGCACTCATGGTGGCAATGCTGCTGGCGTGGCCACGACGGGAAAGGGAGATAAAAAATGAGGACTCGGCTCCGTGGGAGTTTTGACCGAAACCCCGAACGCGAACCCCACATCCGCAGTTGCGCCTGAAGTTCCAGAAATTGTTTTCTTGTCAATGTCACCTTTCCTGGCTCAGTGAAGGCGCTCAGCACCTTGAAGCTCTCCTTTTCCACCAATGTCTTATAATTATACAATCATGTCCTTTCCGTTATGCGATTTTTTAAGGTCATTCCACCGCATTCTTACGTTGGAACTTTATCACAGGGATGTATGCGGCACCGGCGGGAGCCGGGGCTTCCACCACGGCTCCCGCCGGATACTCCAATTGACCAGGCTCTCTCTAGACACGGCTCTGCACGTCCGGGTCATTTTGCGACCAACGTCGTCTGCTAAAATTCTAGCGGCATGTTGAAAATATTTTCCCCAAGACTTTCAAAAATATTTCTCGTCTTCTACGATATCTGATTTGAAGAAACAGCGTGCGGCCGTGATAATCATTGTTTTCTTTTAGAGAAAATGGCGGCGGAAATTAATGTAATACTTCAGCAAGCTTACAAGGAACTAAACTCGCTCTGGGCGACCCTGAACCTTCTCAAGAGGTAAAAGCATAAAGTTAACTCGTGCACTGCTCACTCACATCTTGTTCCTTCTGTTGAAACTGTTTTTCAGGTGCTTTATCTGAGCATTTGAGGCGTTTGCGCAACTCGGTGAGGGGAAACGCCCCGATTTGTGGGCAATGGGAAAGTGGTGGTTCTGTCACGACAATGACAACAACAACGATACCAACTCTGACAGAGCACACACTGCTCTGTCAGTGCAACAATTTTTGAAGAAGAATACCATAACACCGCTTCATTCCCCCCCCTTCCCTTTTATTTAGTGGACCTCGTCCCGTGTGACTTTTTCTGCACGCCCTTACAAAAAGATTCCCGAAGGAAAAATGCTTTGTACACTTCTAAAATACTTCAAACCAATCATTGCAAAGAAAAAAACAGGATTAGTTTTGATTAACACAAATCAACATAAATAAACTCTCCAGTACTGCTGCTTTGAGTTCTCGTGCTTCATTAACCCTGATACTCACCTCAAATGCAGTTTGTAAGCCCTGAATATCGGCAATATTTTCGTCAAAAGTTCGATCTCCACTAATCTGTTAAAAATGCATGAAAATTAGGTATTGCACAAGTATGAAAACAAACTAAGCTAAATGTATTACGTTCAAGTGAGTTTCTTCTTCCGTCTGATCATCATACAGTGCCTCGACACATTGTTCAAGGGGTTTGAAATTCTGCGTCGTTTCGTTGTTCCACCAGTACCGTTTGTTTCCATTCTCGTCGTAGTAAATTCTGAAATTATTTATAGTTTTAAATATATTTATCAAATATGTATTATTAATATACAAACCTGGATAAAAAAGCCGTGATTTAGCTCGTGTCCTAGAATAAATCCTAGGGCTCCCATTTTGACAGAGCTGTAGTCGTTGAAGTTAAAAATATGTTAATTTCATGCACTTTAATTAATTTTAGAGTAGCAAATCCAGACACGATTGTTGAAAGCATCTTCATCTAAACTCACGATGGCAGTCCAGAGGAGTAGAACGTGGTGTGTACAATGTCACCGCCGTCAATACTGTTCAAGGAAAGTGAAAGTAAATTATAACTCTTGTTACAAGCACTAAAACGCGAACAAAAAGAAAAAAAAACTTTACCAACTGAATTTTCCAGAGGCAAATGAGCGGCAAGCACTTCCGCCACTTCATGGGACCATCTAGAAATTAAATTTATTAGCAACCGGGGCTGTAGAATATTTGTTAAAAAACGCAGTCAAGTCTATTCGCGTGACAGAAAGTGCACATTGTTTCATCGTTTGCTCAACTTCAGCAAACTGTGAGAGCTGATGCTTCATTCAAACAGCTAGAACCACGCAACCTCACAACACACGTTGTCTTTGTGTGTGCATGTCATTTCTCGCTAATACAACCAGGCGCTTCGAATGCGCGAAGGAAACACTTTGGATTCCATATCCATGTATATGTGACTTCGTGATTGTGTGCGAACATTGATACAGGTTAAGTAAACTATGATTTGTAAACGAGAAAAATAAATCAACTCTTCAAGTAAATATTTGCTAGCTGTACACTACGCGACAAGGTGAACACAAACACGACATCAGCAATTTTTCAAATTTTACTGAAACAAGAAATTGCTGAGCACAATATTGCACCGTTTGGGTTTGAGCCGCGAATAAGCACTCTTTGATACACTTGCACTTTTGATAGCAGCAATTTAGTAAACCAACTATTCCGATAGCGTTCGGTGCGTGCATGCCACTACAATAATCATTGTTCACAGGAGGCAGGAGGCAGAGGGCGGGGAGCCGCAGAGCCACAGCCAGGTTCATGCACCGTTCAGAAACAGCAAAGTTTTTGTGATACATTGCGGAAGCGGCGGCGTAACCAAACTGGCTGTTGAGATTGCTCTATTATTTTGACTCCGTCTTTTTAAAGTGGTGGTGCAACGATATTCAATTGGAATGTTTTTCACTTTACACGAGCTTACTGGCACTAGTGGGACTCAAGGATACTCGCACGCAACGCCATCTGACCAAGAAACTCCTTTGTTGCGCTGTAATTTCGAGAACAAAACCGAGCGTTTTCGTTCAATCTCTCCTTCGCAAAACCTGATGACGTAGCTGGGCGGCAGCAGTACCGCCCAGTGACGATATTTGAATGCGGCTCATAGATTGACCGGAGCATTGCGTGGGCACTCGATTTGTGCTCGTGATAATCTATAGCTCGAGAATAATTTGGGTAGTGTCCTGTGTCCAATCGCTGCAATTACGACAACAGCCGAACCATAACAATATCTGGAACTTAGCGCGTGTCCTGTGCCTTCCCAACTCCCGCGCATGGCTATGATCAACATTGGCGGCATATAATAGGCTCGAGATCACGTGGCCGCTTGCTGGATGCGAGTTGATGGGGTGAACGTTTTATTAATTTTTTTCTGCGACTTCGATTGCGTGTGGTGAAAAACGAACGGGTATTTCAGGGGTCATTATAACGTCAGGGATCCGTTCTACGCGGTATTTGCACAAAAAACAAAATCGTTGCAGCGCCCCTTTAAAGGGTGATTTCAACAAATTTTAAATATACCCGTCGTGTTCAGCAAATAGGTTGAATATGATCCAGAATATTCGTAAATGACAATCGCACGTTCGTATTTTTAGCCTGATGGCCATCAGTTTCGTTATAAACGGCCCACTCCGGCAAGTGCTCAGAGAGCAGCCAGTGGAGAGCACGTGACACCCGGCGCCGTCGTGACGTAGATTGTCTCGGGACGAGCCAAGCTGCGGCGAGGCTGGCGTCGACAGGATGTCCTTGCCGTTCCAACCACCGAAGCGGCCAAAGCACGCCAGCGATCAGGCCACCGCAACTAACCCCAAAACTGATTTTGTACAAATTTTGAGTGACGGCTTAATCTTCTATATAATGTAAAGGGATAATAGCGACGCCTGGGCACACACACACACACGCGAGTCCCGGTGAGAGGGGAGTTCCTCCTTCCCCTCTCCTCTCACGGTGGCCAGAGGCGACAGTAATCGTCATTACCTGTCAAGGATCCTAGACGGACATTATAAACGAGGCTCTAGTGACATCCACCAGGTGGTTTCTACTAATCATTTAATTCGTTTTAGAATTCCTTTTCGCGTTGTTATCAACAAGAGATTAGTAAATCTGATGTGATACTCGCCTTCTTGAACACGAATAGACCAAGAAATAAGCGCCAAAATGTTGTTGTAGTATCCCTTTGAAGAAGCACTGAAACTGAGACGAAACAATTTTTCCTACCTGGTTAGGACAGGCATGTCTCAAATATTTTGTTCGTCGAAAAAAAAATGTTTTGCCTAATATTTAGACAACATTACGGAAGTTTTTCATTTCACGGGCGAAACCGAAACTATAATCCCGTGCGATGATGATGATAGCTTTTGTTCCCAAGCGGTGTGCGCTGTGAGGGCAACACTGCGGTCCAGACAAGTTCGCTCGACCTCAGTGTGACTCTCAGGATATGTTTTTAATAAAGCAAAAAAAAAAGAACTAAACTTCTCGAAACCGAAACCGAAACATCAGCACGCAAGGTGATGTCCGTGACATGTGGACGAGGTGTACCGAGGAGGAGGGAGATATGTAGAGTAGAAGAGTGTTGCCGTAAGTCAGATGGTTACGCCCGACTACATTTTTCTTTTCTGCGCTTTCTGGTGTGTGAAGCAGACGACGACGAAGTTGCGTGCACCGTTTGTCGTGCGATTGTTTTTCACTTATATCCCTTCCGCTCGATGTTCATACTCTTCAAAATCGATTGGTCTGGTACCACCAATGACATGTTCAGAAGTAGCGACCCAACGTCCTTCACAACGTTGGTCCGTCGTGCACCGCCATTGCGTCGTTCAGACCGCGGTACGTCGCCCTATTGAGACTGACTTAGTGGGTAAACATGAGGAAATACAAGCTCAGTAAACACGGAGCACTTACGTAGTACATGCACTTTTTTGACCTGTGCAACACGTTTTTTTACAAATGTTTTTGGAGTTTTTTTGACGCCACAAATATGGGGTTTATATTATTTTCTACTTTTACTATTGAATGTGCGCCTTAGAAGACGCACGACTTTGAATATATTTGGCGCGCATAATTTGAACGCCAAGTGATCATGGAAAAACAGTGAGCGCGACTGAAAACGGTGAATTCTCGGCCGGCTGGTTTCGGGCGGAAAGAAAACGAATTTTGTGCCGCAAATCGTGTTCTGGCCAGTTGGACTTTATAGGTCATGCTTTAATCAAATTCTCGGCCAGCATAATTGCCTTAATAATTATGTTTAAAGCCCTAGACTGTGGTGAAGACAAATAGAGACTTTGAAGTCGAAAAAAAGGCACGCGAGAAGATCGTCTCAAGCTAACGCCACCTAGGTAAGCAGAATGCCTGCGCACTGTCATCACAGTCAAATTTATTTTTTTATTTATTTCCATACCCTCAGGGCCCGAGGGCATTGCAGAGGGAGTGGGTTACAAGGAGACATCAAAAGCAAACAAACAACAATCCTAAGAATGAAAAAAATACATAATAATGAAATGCTAAAAGTTAACACTGTTAAGGCATTGTTTAAAAGCGATGGAATCGGATATGCGATGCCACAGACGCTGGAAGGTGGTTCCATAAGACCGTGGTCTGAGGTATAAATGAATTATAAAAAGTTGTAGTGTTACATTGAGGAATGCCCATCTTCTGTGGATGATCGAGACGTGATGATATGTAGAAAGGGGGTGTTAGTAACTTGTCACGTAGCAGAGGATTATGGTAATAAATTTTGTGGAACAGACACAAACTGTTAAGATTTCGACGTAATGCAAGGTTAGGTAGGTTCAAACTTATTTTCATTGATGTTACACTGGCAGTGCGGTGATAATTAGTAAGGATGAAACGAACAGATCTGTTCTGAATTGCTTCAAGAGCCGATATCAATACGTTAGTGCCAGGGTTCCAAATTGAAGAGGCATATTCCAGCTTAGAGCGCACGAGCGTTTTGTAAAGAAGCAGCTTGAGAGATAAGGGAACTGATGAGAAGTTTCGTTTAATGAATCCTAACGAACGGTTAGCATTATTCGTTATATACTGAATATGAGTTTCCCAAGATAAGTTAGATGAAATATTAACGCCCAAATATTTGTAAGACGACACTTGTTGTAGAGAAGTATGATAAAGGTAGTAGCATGAGACATTAGCAGTCATTCGGGAGACCCTCATTACTTTACATTTGTTAGTGTTAAGCTTCATATTCCACTTGTTACACCATTCAGATATACGGTTAAGATCAAATTGAAGACAAGACACATCATGATCATTAGTCACTTCACGATATAAAACACAGTCATCGGCGAACAAACTAATTGAAGATGTAACACAGGAGGGTAAGTCGTTGATAAATATCAGTAAAAGAAGAGGGCCCAATACAGATCCTTGCGGGACTCCGGATGTTACAGGTACTAAAGGGGAGGAACAGTCGTTTACAAATACAAATTGGGAGCGATTAGTTAAGAAAACACGAATCCAGGAAAGTAATGAAGGATCAATGTTAAGGGTACTTAACTTATGAAGTAGTAGTTTATGCGATACTTTATCAAATGCTTTGGCGAAGTCCAAGAATATACAATCAGCACGTGAACTACGATCAAGAATAAGGTGAAGGTCATGACTGAACGTTAGTAACTGCGTTTCACACGAAAAGAATTTACGGAAACCGTGTTGTGCGGCTGAAAAAAAGTTATTTGATTCCAGGAATTTTACAAGTTGTGAATAAATGATATGCTCGAGAATTTTGCATGGGATACTTGTTAAGGATATGGGACGATAGTTAAGAGGACAGTGTTTATCGCCAGCTTTATGTATCGGTATTATTTTCCCCACCTTCCAGTCGTCGGGTAAACATCCTTGTTCAAGAGTTTGCTGAAATATTTTAGCCAGTATTATAGAAGAATATTCTTTAGTGTTTTTCAGAAATTTAGAATTAATAGCGTCTACCCCAGATGAGCAAGATACTTTTAGGTTATCAATTGCAGAAACAATGCCATTAACATCAATAAAAATAGGGTTCATTGGTAAATAGTCATATTGTTGTAATGAAGGTAAAGTTGTTGATAAAACGTCTGAAAATGACGCGACAAATGTGGAATTCAAAATAGATGCACATTCACTAACAAGCACAGGGTCACCAGAAGGAGTAAACAAGGCTATAGGGGCCTTTTCTTCGTTAGTAACTACTTTCCAAAACTGTTTCAGGTTGTTTGTTAGAAGTGATGGTAGAGTTACCGAAAAATAGGTAGCTTTGGCATCTTGAATAGCAGTTTTGTAAATTTTGTAAGTAATGTGGTAATCATCCCACTTTTTCAGGAAGGTTTGTAAATTTCGCTACTCGAAATTTACGCTTCTTTTGTTGGAAAGCCTTTTTAATGTGGCGTTATACCAGGGAGAGTCGGGGAACACCGAGATGTTACGTAATGGTATATATACATTTGTAAGATATGACACCTGGTTTTTAAATATTTCCCAATTTTCATGGATAGAGCGACCTGCAAACTGTTGTAAAAAGTCGTCAAGAAAAATGCAAAGTTCACTGTTTATTGCCTCAAAATTCCCTTTAGCATAATCACGTATTTTTTTAGTATACTTTGGTGAGTTTCTAATAGGCACATCGATAGAAAAATGTATTAAGGAATGGTCACTGAGACCCTGCATGTAGCTGATTGAAGAGATTAAAGCAGGTGACGTTGTGAGGATTAAATCTAATATGTTAGCGGAGGTTGTAGTGACTCTCGTGGGAACTGTGACCAGCTGAGCGAAACTGAAGTCGCTGCACAAGTCTATAAACTCAAGCGCGTCTGACGAGAATGGTTGACTGTGGGTATTAATGTCTGTCCATACTATATTAGGATAGTTAAAATCGCCAAGAAGGATAATTGGAGAAGATGGAAACCGCACTAGCAAGGAGTTAATGGCGTCATGAAGATTCGCAACGAAAGAAGAGTTACAAGACGGTGCACGATAACATACGCCCAAAACAATCTTATGGTGGTTCAAATGCAAACAAACCCAAACTATTTCTAAGTCACTACTCAAACGCACACAAAATGATTCTATATGATTTGCTACAGCTATCAGTACACCACCACCTGATCTTTCGCCCCTATCGCAACGATAAATATTAAACCGTTTTTCACAACAAAAAATTTCAGAATTTCTAACGCTCGAAGATAACCACGTTTCTGTTAAGACAACAATATCAGCAACACAAGAATCAATAACAGAACTCAAGTCATCCTTGTGACGTAAAACACTTCTTATATTAGTAAAAAGTAGGGACACGTGTCGGCCATTATCAGAACAGCCCTCACCCCTCACGACTTGTTACGATGATAGTGGTGTTTGCTGTTGATTAGAAAGAGGTTCCACATTGCCGTCAGCCACGCGCTCATCGGAGCCGCTACTAAGCTCAAATACAGTATCAGTTGTTGCGTTGTACATATAGCACCTTTTACTGACGTACAGTTTGTTGTACCGTAATTGATAAATGCTATTTATAGTTTTTCCGAAATCGACCAGTTTCCTTCTTGCGAGGCCTGAGATTGGGCATGATTGCTGCGTCAGTATTCGGTCAGGTCTTGTGTTCAATCAAAGCGTCGAAGGTCGGACTCGGGCCCAATAGCCGAGTGTTGCTCAAACTCAACTAAATAGTTTCTTTTCTCTTCTTACTTATATACCCCGAATTAACACTAGCAGCTCCTCTCCCGGGCACACACTTCGGTCACAATGCACCGATGTGTGCATTTGAATGTTAGTGCCGATGTCTACCGGGAGTATATAAGGAGCGAGAGAAAATAAACGATACAGATGCGTTTGAGACGTCTCCTGTGCATTTTTTTTCGTCTTCAAAGTTTTCTATTTTTCCTCACCACAGTCTCGGGTTTTGAATATCATGATTAACTATTGCAAACTGCATCCTCACCCATTGTCTTTTCATTGTTACCATGTCAGTGTCCCTTTAAGAAATGCATGACATGGCTTTAATATCTTCGCGTTTTTTGTTTTTTTTTTTGATTCGCGATTCGTTTTTTTTTCGATTATCGGCTACAATGCCTGAAACTTATAAGATATTTGCTACGGAACGATAACAAGGCGCTCGGCACTTTCCGGTTGTTTTTGAAATTTTCAATGCGGAAGAAAAATATCGGCTATTTCTTGTTTATGCCAGTGCAACAAAATAGTTAAAGGATAAATTTTAATACAATATATTGGCTAAATAAAAAAACGAATACGGAAAAGTAGCCAAATAAAATCTGTCGGTAACCTCACGCCAAAAAGCTGTTTCCGCTTCAAACTTAAAATAAGGACTATGCGACAAACACAGTCAAGTTGGCAAGAAAACAATTCTTTACAGTTATTGGAAGGCGTCCATCAACTACCTGTGTTTAATTCACAAGCACACGAGACCACACGCAGTGGCCCTAAAGTTCAGCGAAACTCAAGCAAACTTGCTGTTTTGCTTCTTCCTGGAATAATACTCATCGATGCAGACAAGTGCGTTTGTCTGCGTCACTATCATTTTCCTTCATATTAACTACTTGCGAATCGTCCCGTTTATCATGGCAATAATCACGAACAGCACACACAATTGTTAAGAGGGATTATAGTTCCTTGAAGCGACTGAAACATGCTGGCTGCCAAACGGTTCTATCTTTTTGTGAAAATAAAGAAGATCAAAATATCAGTAAGCCACCACACCAGAAAATGCGAAAGCATGTATTGGCATCTTGTATATATGTTTCTCTTTTTTTATGCGCTTTATTGCTTTTAGGAACGGGATGGTCAGCACGAACATCGGTTTATAGGCAAGTCAAGGTTTCTACTTTTCTGTTCTATCTTTCAGCTTATATATTCAAATTTGCCCGTTTTGTGTTTGAATGTACGTGGGGCATGCATTTGTGTTAAGTGTATCATTGCGAGGAGTCCGAGCGACCACTTATGCGTGCACGACCGCGTGATATTCTGCATATGCGATTAGCTGTCACTGCGAAACACCGTACCTGAAGGGCGTCAGTGCAATCAGATAGATTGTATGTTAGAAAGGTGAATTCTCATAACGGATTTTCAAGAAAAATGCATTAAATAAAACTAAGCTTACTGTGTATGAAAAACGTACACAAAATGGCATTACAGCTATTATGAACCCAGGTAGCATATCGCCAGAGGAATGCCCAACTTGGGCAAAGGTCTGGCAAACATAAGGGCCCAACTTTGGCGCAGTTAGGTTTTGCACCATGGCACTCATCAGTGCCAAAGTACGGTGCCTAACTATAGCCTTAGTTGGGCGATCCTAGGGCATGCCAAAGTTTGGCTCTTCTCTGGTACGCCAGAGGAGTGCCAAAGTTGGTGCCATACTTGAGCCATAACTGCCAGAGCAACGCCTAATTTGGGTATTTCAGAGATGCCAAAGTTTGGCGTTGCTCTGGTCTGCCAGAGGAGCGCCAAAGTTGGTGCCATACTTCAGCCATAACTGCCATAGTAAATCCTAATCTGGGAATTCGGGGCATGCCAAGGTTTGGCGTTTCTCTGGTCCGCCAGAGGAGCGCCAAAGTTGGTGCCATACTTCAACCATAACTGCCAGAGCAACGCCTAATTTGAGTATTTTGGACATGCCAAAGTTTGGCTTTTCTCTGGTCCGCCACAGGAGTGCCGAAGTAGTGCCATACTTGAGCTCATAACTGCCAGAGCAATGCCCAATTTGGGTATTTCGGACACGCCAAAGTTTGGCATTTCTTCTGGTCCGCCACAGTTGTGCCAAAGTAAGTGCCAGACTTGAACCATAACTGCCAGAGCACCACCTAATTTGGGTATTTCGGCCACACAAAGTTTGGCTTTTCTCTGGTCAGCCACAGTTGTGCCAAATGTAAGTGCCAGACTTGAGCCATAACAGCCAAAACAACGCCTAATTCGGGTATTTCGGAACATGCCAAGTTTCGCCTTTCTCTGGTCCGCCACAGTTCTGCCAAAGTAAGTGCCAGACTTGAGCCACTAACTGCAAAAGCAACGCCTAATTTGGGTATTTCGGCGACGCCAAGTTTGGCCTATTCTCTGGTCCGCCACAGTTGTGCCAATAGTAAGTGCCAGACTTGAGCCATGACTGCCAAAAGAACGCCTAATTTGGGTATTTCGGACATGTCCAGTTTGGCTTTTCTCAAGTGCGCCAGTTCTGCCAAAGTAAGTGCCAGACTTGAGACATAACTGCCGCAGTAAATCTTAATTTGGCGATTCGGGGCATGCCGAAGTTTGGCTCTTCTCTGGCTACCCACTGAAGTGCCAAGTAAGGGCCAAAAGTGGCAAAGAAAACCGAGAGGCCTGCCTAAGTTTGTAATATCTCTGGTGTGTCACAGAAGTGCTCTTTCACGCGCCCCATGAGAGAGAATTAAATTAACTAAGCGTTGGAAACACGATGGTCAGATGCCATCACCTCCGTTCCCAAGCAGCACGGCAATACTTCGCAGTATCGCTCCAGTACCGGCCGAAAGTCGGTCCCAATATCGCTCAAATGTCCAGTTTTGCTACCACCGTTTGATATCCGGCAGGTATTGCCCTACAGCCGTTTGGCCCCGGCCCAGCGTTCGCGCAATATTGTACGAATACTCTACGATGCGTCTGCTCCGTATTGGCCGAACGTCGTGCAAGTATGTGTTCGTTGCATATCATTTGTTGCATATCCAATCACATATAGGGTCAAACTAATTTTTTCGATCGCTCCCAGAAGCTTTATTGAACCAGTATAATTACACATAGTGTATTCTCGACATATTTACAAGTTTACATTTTGTAAAGCGAAAAGCAAATTATAAAATATAATTAACACTGGCCTCATGCCAAGCAAAACTCATCAGATAAGAAACCGCGGAGATTGAGAGGAAAGCAAAACTACTATAAGAGGCATGCTTGCAGTGTACTTACTAATAAAAGAGCGATATCATGTAATTCTTGGTAGATGCATAATTCAACTCAGGCACCCCACAAACACACTCGAGAAAGAAGGTTGCACACATTCAACTGACGTCTCGTCGTCGGCGAAGAGCAGTTTTGTCGAAGTGTGTCCACAAACACACCATGAACTTCACGAACTCCGGTGAAAAAAATGGCTGTTACCTCAAAAATTGGCATCGACGTATTCCGGCCGTTTACGACGAAAAAACACGGCCATTTCTGCAACGCACGAAAGCAACAGAACCCTGAAGAGCGCATTTCAAAAACGGACCCACGTGGCCCGCCTATTTCTCAAACTAGGCAAACGGCGAAAACAACAGCCCCAGAGATCCCATCAGCGTGACAGGGACAGTCACGTGACAAATTTTCGCCCAAACGTCCTACGCGTCCTAGTAGAGAGGTCACGCGTTTCGCTCCACCCTTTGATTTGCTTAAAGCGGCTGTCGCCCGCTGACAACCACACGATGACACCAAAAGCAGGTGGGAGGATTTGCAAAAGACGAGGTCGAAGAGGCATCAACAACGCAGCTAAGCTCCTCTGCATTTTCGACGCTTGCGTAAAAAAAAAAAAAACGAAAACAACTTAAAGAAAAGAACAAAAAGAAGAACAAAAAGCCGCTGGTGCAGCCAAAGCTACGAGGAGAGAGTGCATCCCGAACTGCTCAACAGTAGGGAAATAAGAGACGGGGGAATCCCAGCCCTTCTCTGGAATGAAATGGAACGGAATGAAAGGCCGCTTCTGCCTGGTGACCTTGTCGCCTTGCCTATTAGCCCCGAGAGCGAACACAAGCGTCGCTGCGGTCGCCGCGCCCTGATTGGGTGAGATGTACCGTGACGTCAGGAAGAGGACTCCGCTCCGCGATCTCGCGTCCGGCTCGCTTCCCGGCACCGGTTTCCTGGTTTGGCGTTGTGTGCCGCAAGCACTTCGAGGAGCGGGATCTCGTTTACCCGGTGTACAAGACGCTGGGTTAGGCCGATATTGACATGCTTCCGTACATTTTATAAGCCTGCTTGTCACTTTTACCTTTATAATTGGGTTATAAATCCCGAAAGCGATCGGCGGAGGAAATTCCGCCGATAAACCTCCCCGTCCGTCCACACGACACAAAGCAATCTTGCAAGGGGTCGGTGAAGTGGCGACGTGAGTGTTTCAGACGCTGGAATTTTGTTCCTTGCGTGTTCATGATTTGGGAGATTATTACATCCCGCTCTGCAGGCCTTTGAAATAGCATTTATATCAAGGGCGTTTGGTCGGTCGGCAAATTAGCTCGCGACCCCGACTCTGCGCGTGCCACTCTGCATGCGCTGGTTCGTAGATGCTTTAAAGGCCCTAAGTCTGAAGGCCTTTGAAGTGCTCGTGGAACAGGATTGGTTTACATAAATGTAGTTGCTTCGTGAATTAATGATACAGTTCATACATATATGCAGGAATGTTTCATTTTTTAGAAGATGCACAATCACTGGAAATTAGTTTGTATGGTAGCAGGAAAAACTGCCGAATTGTCCCCCGTTGCCTGTATGAGATCTAGTGAACTGCCCAAAATATGCGCAGCAATAGTACTATAATTTTGGAATGTTTCTACTTTTTCCTGACATTCTTTCTTTATTCCATCCTTGGGTACTCGGAAAATACACCGTTCAGTGAGTTGTCATTTCCAATTAAAAGAGGCACTGCTGCAGGTCCCCAAAAGCTTCATCAGCTTCCAAACTCCCTACAGCTGGACTCGCTTACAACAGAGGAAAACAAGAGGAACAGCAAGCATTCGAACGGCTGTCCAGTGGTAGATGCTGCACTAGTAGAAGAAAATGTAAAACCTGTGAAGGGTGACAGTTTGCGTGAGAAAAGCTTCTGGTATTTTAGCTTCAGGACCAATTTGATTTCGCTAAAATCTCAAATTTAGAGCCTAAGGAACTAATAACGGGCTAGTCACCTTCGCTTACGTTTGTTGTACATCACTTGAGGGATAATATAAACAAGTCGACAGATACCACCCGTGGAGTTTATTTAAATATTTTCCGAATCCATAAATAAATGTTCCTTCTTCCTTTAATTTGGCCCTTTACTTGGGCCGTCTCACTTGCGATTCTCTCTCCATGGCCCAGACTGTATTTAACATGTTGCTCGAGCAGCATGCAGCTATTCTGCTTCGGCAATCTTGTTTAAAAACAGAGATTAAAAAAACACGAAATAGTATACATAACTAACCAATTCATTCAGACCATCAGCAGCATTATAGTGATGCTCCTGCAATTGTGGCCATATTTCTTTATTTTCATATACCAGCTGCGATTCATGCGTCGCCTGCCCTGTCAACCAGGCCTGAAATGTTAGTTGAAGTTTCGCCTACAGCTACAGGCCATACCTCAACAAAGCCACATATCAAAATTTACACCTCCTACGAAAAACACGGACAAAAAAAATTAAATAGACACGAGCGCGCCGACAGCTAACGCCGTCACAACCTCCGCGGGGCGAGCGGGGCGAGTCGGGGAAAAATTCTGTCCCCGCCGTGACGTCACCCCGGTTCGCCGTAAGGGGGCGCCACGCGAACTTCTCGGGGCTAATAGTCGGTTACAAGTCAAAAAGGTAGGAGAAGCTCCTCCCATAAGCGTGGTGCGCCGGTTTCAAATCCCTCCGCAGTCGAAAGAAGAGTTCACTGGAAACGCTCCTCGTTCCGCTTCAGTGGATAGATAATAGCCACAGAGTGGTGCAAACTTGTCTTCGACCCCCACTTTCTAAGAAAGCGACCTTTGTATTCGTTGAAGGGGGAACCGAGCCCTGCTAGCAGCCTTTTGCATCAATCGGAGGGGGAAGCTAATCCCCGAAAGTCGTCTCTTGTTTCGATCAGAGGGGAAGACTCTAATCTCCCTCCGGAAGACTCTAATCTCCCTCTCGTGACTTCCACAATGCTAAGTCAAAGTCGAAAGATAAAGCAAATATGTACAGAAAGGCAAGACCCTCCTCGCGCGTTAGCCGCAACGTCACGGAAATGATGGGACGCTATTGGATGCGGAGGTGGCGGAGGGATATATGATTCCCTTTGAGGGGCATTTGCCGCTACCTTCTTGACTTGTAACCTACTATAGACATTTTTTGGTAGTGCGCCGCCATCTTGAATTGTCGTCACTTCCAGTATGGGCGAAAACATTGTTTTGCCTTTGCCACGCCAATAGAAGGCATTTAGGATATGAGCGTAACCGTCACACTTTCTCGTTTTGCCTCCCGCCTATTTTTTTACTATTTGCAGGTTGAAACGTTGGATTATTTTTTCGTCGCCCATACCGGATACGCCTATTAGGTGGCTGGGGACGAGAGTACACAGAAAAGGTCTATAGTCTGTCAGCGTTCGGCCTCCATTGTGGGCCTGAGAGAGATAATCTCCTTTCTTGAGAGCAAAATGGAAGGAGTGCTTATGTTTTGCGGGCTTGTCGCCATCCGAAAGGCCTCAATTATTTCTCTCCGCACTCACTCTCAGTGGCCTCCCATGGCTGTCGTGCCGGCGAAATTAGGCGCTCAGCCGGGACATTTTCTTCCGTGAATGACGATTGGGTGCTGAGAATCTGAAGCAGTTCTCGGAGTCGGTCGCTGAGGCATCGCCCCGTTCGCCCGATGTACCTGGCCCCGCTGGACAGGGGAATCGCGTACACTTCCTCCGCTTCCTCTCGTTCCCCCGAAGATTCCCTTTCCCATATTCCCACAGAGCGGGCGGGCTTTGAGCTTGAAGCCGAAAATAAATGTTGTTGAAGTTGAAAGATTGTACTGTCTGTATCGTCCCTTATATGTCTCCACTTTCTCAGTCGTTTAAAAAGTACCAACACGCTAAAATAGTACAATTTCCGGGATTTTCATTTTAATTCCCCAAGTGTGATGCAGCAGCGGCGCCACAGAGCCCTGGTCGTGTCCGCTCTTTGTTATCTCTAGGATTTGACAGTGCTCAATTACAATGCAAGACACGCACAGAGCCACGATCTCTTTAGCAATGCGCCGCCTAATAATGATATCTGTTGAGTAGACGTGCGCACATCAGTCTCAGCGCAGCGCTAGCCCGATGGCAGCACTTTCTGTAAAGGCGCATTCACACCAGGGATGCAGCAGTCGAGCGATGCAAATAAATCGCATCGCAAAAAAAAATTCTCAGAAAACTCTCGCTCCGAACGCCGTTGATTGGCTCAGACTCTCCGCGACTAGGTCGCATCGCAAAAAGTCGGGTCAGCAAGCGACTGCTCAAATTGCGTCGCTTTTTGACCACGATGGTCGCTTTGCGATGAAAGTTATCGCGCGTCTGGATCGCATCGGCGGTGTGAACGCGTTCTTAATGTCGAACCAGTCTCACGGCACGTCCCGATATTTGCGTGTGTACCTACGCGCGAGTACAACATCCGGCACAATTTGCGTTTGCAAAGCCCGGTCCAGCCGCGTCAAAACATTCAGCCGACCTTTGGACTGGAGAAATCAAGAGACACCCAAAATAAAATAAAGTGGCCAGCCGAATAAAACTTGATTTCTATTTAATTAAGATGAAGACCATTCGCGTACATCAAATACTTCATCAGCCGAACTCCGAGAGCAGTAAGCCTAGTTCTGGCACTTGTTTGACAACTGGCCCGTAACGGCGCAGATACAGCCGAACTATCGTGAAGCTAAGCCTAACTGGCACTTGTTGGCGATTTTAGCTCATAGCTGCCAGATGAAAGCCGAACTATCGGGAAGCGAAGCCTAACTTTGGGATTTGTTTGGCAACTTTGGCCCGTAGCTACCAGATGACAGCCGAACTATTGGGAAGCGAAGCCTAACTTTGGCACTTGTTTAGCGACTTTGGCCCGTAGTGCCAGCTGCCAGCCGAACTATAGGGAAGCGGCTAACTTTTTTT
>JAZHYW010061798.1:0-13902 GCA_037355805.1 Ixodes ricinus
TGGACTTACCACAACGGCTACAAGCGCGGACTCTTCGCGTTTGACGCCGGCTCGGATGCGCACAAGCACTCGTGGAGGGTGACTATTTGTAAAGTATTCGGGTCACAGTCGCAGCCCTTACGGTTTGCCTATGATAAGGTGAGGCAAGAAAGCTAACTGCCAATGCCTCAACAGTGGCCACCTGCATTTTACAGTGACAAGGTGTAAATAGTTTATAGGGCGATACTTTTTCTTGCCGAAGTGTCCGCCGATACAGCACGGCGTATACGGCGCGCTCATCATCTTGCCGTCCGAGGTATATAGCCGCGCGTCTCGGCCGGCGTCGACGATCGCGTTGATCAAAGGAGGACGGCCACACAAGGAACATTTATACTAAAATTGATGATGAATATAACATCTAGAAAACACTAAGTTTGTCCTTGTGTGTGCACCCTCCTCTACTCACGCGACCGTCGACGTCGGCCGAAACGTTTTTTTCTGTGTGAATGAGCCTTCAGGGGAGACTCGCGTCCCTGCGCCAGACATCCAAGCGTGACATGTGAGGACAATCTCCGTCCACCGCATCGCAGCCTACGAAGTACCACGCTGTCCGCAGTGAAGGTGTGCCACACTGATTGCTTTAAAGTTTAAAGCATGTTGAGCTCTAATCGGTACGCGCCCGGAAGCGAGAAAGACAGGCAGCAGTTCTACGCACGCCCAAGCAAAGAGAATATACTCGAGTGTCTGCGTCCCAGATGGCTTCATTCCAGCTGTCGCTGTCCACCATCTGACGCAGAAATCTTACCAATTTTTTATAAGTTTGTGCTCATGATGTAACGAAGTATACATGTGAGATCTTATTTCAGGCCCAAAGTTGCAGTCAAATTTGGATTATTTATAAAAAAGATTTCTGTTGGTGCAACTGCGCGAACCGCAAGTTGCACACATTTTGTCCTCTTGTTATTAGCAATTGAAACGTCTAATGCGGAAACTGACTTTTTCCAACCTATCGGAGGCAGCATGCCTGACTCCTTCGCATTTCCCTACATCTTAAGCTACTGAATATAACTTTTTGGTGACACTCTAAGAATAAGCTTTTATTAGGCTAACTGAATTTAAGAAATGTATTGTATTAAGCAATATGTTTGAAAAAAATGTCAAACTATCTTTTTTACAATATTTGACGCAGTTTAGCAAGGTCTTTACCCTGGCCTGACCATACTTCTAAATTTAATAATTACAAAAGTTAATTATTCAAAATCTTTGACACCATAATTACCCGAACGTCAAATTTTAAGAATTTTCATATTAAACAAAATTAGCTTTTTATGTGCGACGTGTAGTTTTTGAGCAACGATTTAGCCGGTGTTTTCATGACGCAGCCTGTATGGTATAGCCATGGACCTGTAGATCTTGGCAAGTGGAAAGCCTCAGCTCCCCTTCCTCGTTGCGTCAAAATTTACTGTTTTGTTCCCACTCTTCAAACGGCCGCCAGAGCTACAGGGTCTATTCATATGACGTCAGACTGCTTTTTAATGTCGAGTAACTACACACAAGCATAGCCGCCGAAAGCAAATGCGGTTATTTAATTGGCGAATTTGTTTTGCCTTATATTGTTTTCTGCAGAGTTTACGAATAAACGTTAAGTTCGCGGCCATGTTTGTGGCCGATGACTCAGAATCTGAATAGACTCTAACGTCCAGCAAGCTACTTTCTAAAAAAACAAAAACAACTGCTGTTTGCTAAATTTTAAAACGTAATTAGGATACAAGACCCTTTCTCTCTCCCTTATTTTCTTATAATAAAATGCTGAAAATTCTTAATCGCAGCATCATCATGCCTTGAAGACAGAGGCAACTGGCCTTCGGACGTGCCGCGGAGACCCGTCTTATGGCATGAAGCTTTGGCAGACTGCAACACACTTGGCTCGGCGAGCGCACCTGCAACTGTGGCGGGTCCTAGTTCACCAAGTGTGTCAAGTGAAAGCAACAGCCATGCTTCCACCAATGTTTCAGCAAGTGACACAAGTTTTCATATACTTTTCTATTTTATTGTTTGAAAGTGGTATTTATTACAACAAAGCACCACCTGTGTCTTACGTTGTGCATCTAATTTAAATAAATAAATGGATTGTTTACCTGCGGACCCACTGTTTTTTTAAATGTTTAGAATTCATCGGCCTTGCCCTTGAAACAATTCTTGTATATTTACTTTCCCCTAGAGCACTCGGGAAGCCAATCGCTAAATTATACAAATTGAGCTTGGTAATGATTTTCCAATATATTTTGCGACTCAAAAATAAAATCGCGACGTGACTTCTCACGAGAAGACGTCAGGCTCAGTACCACGTCACAGCTTCGAGTTTACGGTAAAATTTTCCTGTACTTCTCATTCGCCTGGCTTTCTTCATGGATCACAGTCCTGGACTCTGCGGGGAAGTGCACGACGGGACATTTTTATATCCAGCAGAAAACGGGTCACCTAGGAAACGGGCCAGCTAGAAAACGGGCCAGTTAGAAAAAGGGCCCGCTAGAAAACAGGCCAGCTAGAAAACGGGCCAGCTAAAAAACGGGCCGGCAAGATCCAACTTGTCATGGCAAATTTTGGGGCCACCTAAAAGGGACGGCAAACGGGCAGGCAATTTTAGGTGGCCCCTAAATTGGCCGTGACAAGTTGGATCTCATTTGTCACGGCTATAGGTGGCTCCCTAGGTGGCCCCAGGTTAAGAGTGTACCCTCAAAGTCTCGACATAGATTTTTATTTACATAGAGACCTGCATCGCCTTTCGGCATTATTGCAGGGGTGAGTACATGAAATACATTAAATTCTAACAAAAACATCGAAACACAAACAAACTTCTATATATGTTAAACACATCCTTCAATACCCAACCTATTCCATTCTTCTATAGTTTTTGGAAAAAAGAAAACGCAAAAACATCAGTACGGCAAAAGTAGGGTCGGATTTTGTTCTGGCGGTCCGCCCTTCCCAATATATAAAAAGGTTAGTGTAAAAACATTTCTCGACTGATTAAAAGGTGACTGTCATATATATCATGTAAAAATTTCAACCTAAACATTTTTCTGCGTTCAACTAGTGATTCCCACTTTAAATTATTCTTCATGGTGGTGAAACTTGCCCCGCGTTGGTAATCATTTAGAACAAATCTAGCACGCTGATTTTGAATTTTTTCCAGTTTCTCTATTAGGTTATTGTGGTGGGGATCCCACACAACTGCTGCATATTCAATACAGGGCCGAATAGACGTAAAGTACAAGTTTCTTTAATTTTGCATGAACCCTGTCGAAAATTTCGTCGTATAAAATTAAGCATCCGTACAGCCTTCAGAGTTATCATTTCCACATGAGCTTTCCAGGTTAAATCGCTGGACAGAATTACACCCAAGTATTTTACGCTTAAGTTAGCCTGAATTATTTCATTATTTATTATGTAGGTTGAACCAATGGAGCTTTTCTTTCGAGTAAATTTCACGTGAACACATTCTTTAACGTTCAAATTTATTTTCCAATTGTTGCACCACATTGAAATATTTATTTATTTTATTTATTTATTTGAAATACTATCGGTCCTACACAGGACCAAGATAGGAGTGGATTTGCACAACACAAAAAAGGAAAAAATAAGTAAATATACGCGTTCAAAATGCACAGGTTAATAACACGTATTCAACACAACGATGAAACGACAACTCTAGGTACTGCTGTCAGAAATCTCTGAAAGAAGGGAACTAAACTCCTCTCGAGTTTCAGCGGTCACGACATGTGCCGGTAGCTTGTTCCACTCTCGCGCTGTTTGCAAAAAGAACGAATACCTAAAACAGTCCTTGGAAAACTTCCGTTCTTCCACATACCGAGCATGCTTGTTTCGGGTTATACGCGACATGCTTTCATTAATATACTGTTGCTTATTTACTAGAACCAGGTTATTCATTATGTTATAAAAAAGGTTAAGCCGCTTCTGCTTCCTCCGCACTTGAAGGAGGGGTAGATTTGCCCTTTTATAAAGAGGTGACACAGAGTCCAGCCGTCTATAGCTAGAAAAAACAAAACGTAACGCACGCCGTTGAACTTGCTCCAGATTTGATACGAGATATTTAACATGCGGGTCCCAGACTTCACATGCGTATTCTAGTAGAGGCCTTATTAGCATTTTGTATGCTGTGAGTTTTGTTTCCGATGAAGCGAGTTTAAGAGAGCGCCTGATGTATCCTAGTCTTTTATTAGCTTTTCCGATTATGTTGCTAACGTGCGGTGTCCAACTTAGGTTTGAGGCTATTGTAAGACCAAGGTATCTAAACTCTGACACTCGGCTTAATGCTTTTCCGTGCAGCATATACACATATTCTAACGGCTGTCGCTTATGAGTGATCGTCATACATACTGTCTTGTCTAAGTTTATCGACATTTGCCACTTAACACACCATTCATTGATCTGAGACAAATATTCGTTTAGCATAATTTGATCATTAACGGACTTTACTTCAGTATAAATAACACAATCGTCGGCAAATAATCTGGCTTTTACGGGTGAATCTTCGATAAGGTCATTAACAAAAACCAAAAACAGCAGGGGACCCAGGACAGAACCCTGTGGAACACCCGAGTTCACATCACATTCGTCCGAGCTAACCCCTTCAATACTTACAAACTGTCGACGATTATTTAGAAAGGCCTCAATCCACCGAACAATCTTATTATCTCCCAAGATGGAAACCAATTTAATTAAGAGTTTTCTATGATTAACTTTGTCGAATGCCTTCTTAAAGTCTAAAAATATGATGTCCGTTTGTCCCTTACGATCCGATACCTCACAGAAGTGATGAATGGTTTCTACTAGTTGCGTGACCGTTGACAACCCCTTACGGAAGCCGTGCTGGTACTGGCTGAGAACATTATTCGATAAAAGAAATTGCCGGATATGTTTAGAAACAATATGCTCAAGTACTTTGCACGATGTCGACGTTAGCGCGATGGGCCTATAATTGCATACTGACTTAGCATCTCCACTTTTCAGTATTGGAATTATCTTGCTGAGCTTCCAGTCAGAGGGTACAGTGCTAGTCAAAATCGACTTTTTAAAAATTAAGTGTAGATACATTGCCGTCCATTCTGCATATCGCTTTAGAAAAGTGTTTGGAATTTCGTCCGGCCCCATTGATTTGGAAGTTTTTAAGTCAAGCAACAAAGCTAAAATACCCTCAACTGACAGTTGCAGGTCATCATCAGCACGTGGAATTTGAGCAGGTGATCTAAACTCTACAAACTGCTTATCGTCTTTCGTGAAGACGCTTGCAAAGAACTCATTGAATTGAACTGCAATTTCTCGCTTGTCATTTATAATTCCTTGCTCCGTTTTGATCTCGGAAACAGACTTTCTAGCTGGTGCCAAATGCCTCCAAAACTTTTGCGGTGACTCACGGATAAACTTTTGCATTGTCACGTTATAAAACTTGCATTTAGATTCTTTTAGCACACATTTCAGCTTCGTGCTTAAAGCCAAGATATCATCCGATAATGCCGAACTAGGTGTACGACGACTCCGTAATCTGCGCCGCCCAATTTTCCTTTTTAAGTGAATAGCTTCTCTCGTCACCCAAGGATTATGCATTCGTTTACGTTTTCTTTTCAAGGGTACATACATATTTATACATTTATGAACGAGTGTTTTAAAGTTCAACCAGAGGTCATTAACACTTACTGACTCATCACGACTGAGTTCCTCAAACGGTCCATAGTGGTAATCTAGTTCGTCTAGAATAGCCGTGTCATCAGCCATGCCGAAGTCTCTGTAGGACGAAACGGGTCTGGGCGTTTTTCTAAACGGCGTCAAGGTCATGGCCACGCTCACTATCAGGTGATCTGAAAAACCGGGGAAGAGTTCAACATCGTACGGTCGAGATGCAACCCCTTCACTTAAAAATATGAGATCGAGAACTGACTTACTATTGCCTTGAATGCGTGTATACTCTCGAACAACCTGTTTTAGCCCATGGGAAAAGCATAAATCTAGGATCCCAGTCGCGGCTTCACGTTCCCGTGTTCCAGGCAACATTTCATCCCACATTACACCCGCTATATTGAAATCTCCCGCAATTACAACATTTTTGTGCTGTACGCGCAAGTGGCGCAGGAAGTCGTCTAATTTATTAACAGCATCGACACCTACTCCTGGAGAACGGTAAACAGCACCAATAATAAATTCTTGGGATCCCAGATACGCCTTACACCACGCTGTTTCTATGTCAGGCGGACTCTGTAGCACCGAGTACTTTATTCTTTTATCAATGAAGATGGCCACACCTCCCCCTCGACTGCTACGGTCATTTCTTATCACGTTATATCCAGGCGGACAAATTTCGGAGTCGAGGATAGCGGGATGCAGCCACGTTTCGGTCATCACTACGACATCGGGTTGTTGCTCAATCAGAATGTGTTCGAAATCAGTGCTCTTATTAACAATACTGCGGGCATTAACATTCAACAACCGAAACTTATCAATGCGCTCCTGTCATTCCTGTACAGCAGCATGAGCCTCTGTCACACGGCCGGACGCCCGATCACTCACTCTGAAACGCTGACTTGTAACTTCGTCCCAGGCATAGATAACACTGTCTACCTTCAACTTATCAAAAACCAAAGCGACTTTTTTTCCGTTCTTCCTGTCTTCAGAGGCGCTGTGCCAAAGTTTCTGCCTTTTCAGTCTGACAGTGCTGGAATAGTCTTCGTTAATGAAAACGTTTGTACCTTTCAACTTTTTAGCATTGTGTAATATTTCCCTCTTTTCGTTAAAATTTCCAAGGTTCAGGATGACAGGCCTAGGCCTATCCTCTGTAGACTTTCCGAGATCAGCCTGTAAGAAATTTACGTCATTCGAATCATTAATTACTCTATAAATAATACAGTCGTCTGCAAATAGTCTTATATTTGATTGTATTCCAATAATAATAATATCATTTATATATATCAGGAAGAGCAAAGGTCCCAGAACAGAACCTTGCGGGACACCAGATGTAACACGAACGTAATCGGACTTCTCACCATTTAGCACAACGCACTGCTTTCGTTCTCTCAGGTAGTCCTGGAGCCAACCTAAAACATTATTATCAATGGCAAGTGAGGTAAGTTTGTAATTTAATAATTCATGGTTTACGAGATCAAAGGCTTTTTTGAAGTCTAAAAACAAACAGTCTACTTCATGTCCAGTATCCATGGCGCCCGCCAAAAAGTGAAAAACATCTACAAGCACAGTCACACAGGATGCTCCAGATCGAAACCCATGCTGATCTCGGATAAGGAAATTATCTATGTTCAAATGTGTAATAAGATTACTATAAATCACGTGCTCCATAAGTTTGCAGCATATGCACGTTAGAGAAATAGGTCGGTAATTTTCTACGCAGTTCTTGGGTCCTGATTTGTGTATTGGTACAACATTTGCGATTTTCCAGTCTGCTGGAAGCTTTTGATCCTTTCATGATTTGTTGTAAAGCACACATAAATAGTTTGCTATCTCCACAGAACAATTCTTTAATATAAGTGGAGAAATATTATCAGGCCCGGATGATTTCTTTATATCAAGATCTCTTAGTAATGAAGCTATAGCGTTATATGTAATTTCTACGGGTGACATCGCGTGTTCCATTACGGATCGCACAGTAGGGTAACAGATCGTCTTAGTAGCCTTCGAAAAAACTGATTCAAAGTAATTATTTAGACACATAGCTTTATTACTAAGTCTTGATATAAAGAAATCATCCGAACCTATATTTCTCCGCCTATTAAAAAGAACTGTTCTGTGGGGCAATAACTGAAACCTACATGTATTGAAAGCACAACAAATGAAAGGATCAAAAGCATCCGCAAATGTTGCTATATACACGTCAGGACAGAAATACCGACTAGCTACAACGTGCATATGCAAACTTATGGGCACGTGATTTATAATTAATCTTATTACACCTTGAATTATAGATAATTTTCCGGATTCGGTCTGGAAATCCCTGTGACAATGCTGTAGATGTTTTCACTTTGGCGGAGCGCTCATGAATACTAGACATGAAATTAGACTGTTTATTTTAGACTCAAAAAAGCCTTTGATAAACCATGGGTAACCAAATTTTCCTTGCCATTGATGCTAATGTTTTAGATTACCTGAAGAACGAAGCGAGCTGCGTATACTTATATGGTGAAATCAGTACATTCGTGATTTTTTTGTCCCCTGGGTTCTGTTCTAGAACCTTCTTTTCTCCTGATATATAAATGATATTATTGTGGTGGAGCCTAATCAAATATAAGACTATTTACCGTTTATTTGCTTATTATTTATAAGGTAATTAATGATTCGAATGACGTAGATTTTCCGCAGACTGATCTCGGAAAGTCAGAAATTAGACTAGGCCTGTCATCCTTGGAAATTTTAACGAAAAATATTACACAATGCTAAAGTAACGTTTACTGTTTCTTGCTGGCGCCCTCTGGTAGGAAGAGCTGGAAAAATTCATCTTGGTACAGGCAAGTGGGTAGACAGTGTTATCTATATATAGGACATAGTAAATTTCAAGTGAGTGGGCATCCATGTGTTCAGAGACTCAATGCTGCTGTGACTGTGTGATTAGATATTGGCTCTTACAGTATTAATAGAGCACTGATTTCGAACGCATTCTGATGAACGAGCAGCCGATAATCGCCAGTGATGACAGTGGCTGCATCCATACCTAGACCATAACGTGATAAGAAACCGACGAAGGAGATATCTTCGATTGATAGAAGATAAGAGTACTCGGTGCTACAGATCCGCTAGCTGTACAATTCTATCTGGATCTAAGAACAGTGCTGTTTACCCAAATTCTCCAAGTAGATGTCGATGCTGGTAACAAAATCAGACGACTCACCAAAATACCACTTCTACCTTTACAAAAATCCCAACAGAATACGGGAGATGCTGGGTAATGATAGTGAAATGTTGCCTGGAACGCGGGAACGTGAAGCCCTTCGTCCCTAGATTTACTCTTTTTCCAATGGGCGCGGCAGGTTGTTCGGAAGTACTACGCATTAGGCAATAATAGAGATGGTCTCGATCTCATATTTTTGAAATTGAAGGGGTTGCTGATGTTGGAACTCTTTGAACTCAGATCGCGATAATTGGCCTTGTTTCGTTTGGAAAAACGCTTGAATACAAATCCTACGAAGACCGGCGCTGTTGTTGCGGCTATTCTAGACGAACTGGAGCCACTATGGGCTGAGGAACTCAGTCGTGATGAAATGATAATGACCTGCAGTTGAGCACCCAAAACCTCGTTCATCATCTTATAAATATGTACTTGCTGAAAACATAAACGAATGCATAATCCGCAGATTTGAAACTGACAAAGGAGATTGGGCGGCCGCAAATACGAGTCGTCGTACTTTCAGTTCGACGTTATCAGATGATATCTTGACTTTAGCGCGAAGTACTGAAGCGTATTTCAAGAATCTAGACAAAGTTTTATAACGTGACAATCGTGAGTCACCGCAAAGGTGGAGGCATTTGGCTCAACTAGAAAGTCTGTTTCCACGAAATTCTCGTGACAGGCGGAAATTACGGTTCAATTCAGTGGAGTTCTTTGCAGACGTCTTCGAAGACGATGGCCGTCACTACCAATAGCATTCTCAGTTAGTATTTGCTGTTGCTTTGACTAGAAACTTCAAATCGAACTAGTACTTTTTCTAAAGCGATATGCAAATGGACGTAATCTATCTACCCTTGAATTTTAAGTCGATTTTGACAACGTCAATACCCTCTGACTGGAAACATTCAAGTACTGGAATGAAGTCGTCAGTATGCAATGCCATCATAACGACATCGTGCAAGTACTGAGCATGATTTCTAAATCGGCAATTCCTTTAATCGAATAATGTTCTCAGCCAGTGCAACGTATGGGGTGATCAACAACTAGTAGAAACCATCACTTCAATGGTATCAGATCGTAGACGGGTATCATATTTTAGACTTTAAGAAGGCATTCGACAAAGTTGGCTCATAGAAGACTCTTGAACCATTGGTTTCCATCTTGAAATAAGGTAATGGGTGGAGCCTTTTCTAAATCGACAGTTGAAATGATGAGGGTGCACTCGGACGAATGTGACGAGAATTGTTCCACAGTTCTGTCCTGGAGTCCCCTGCTGTTTTGGTTTTATTATGTGCCTGTCGAATTCACCCGTAAGCTGGGTATTGCCGACATTGTGTTATTTATACTGAAGTAAAAATCGTTAATGATCAAATTATAGCGAACGAATATTTGTCTCAGATCAATGACTGAAATGTCATTCAGCAGACAGTATGCTATGACGATCACTCATAAACTTGCAAATATATTAACAACACGCGAAGAGCACAAACAATTAATCAGGATTTGCTATTCTTACAATATCAGAGCGTTAGTTTACCACGTGCTGGAAAATAATGGAGCTAGGATACATCAGGCACTCTCATAAATCAGAGAACAAAACTCACGGCGCTGAAATATATGCTCCACAAGTACGCATGTGAAGTCTGGGACCCGCATGTATCTGGAGCAAATTCAACGGCGGTATTTTGTTTTTCTATTCTCGTGAGCTGAGACTCAATGTCTAAAGGGCAAATCTACCCACTCCTTCAAGTGCGGGTAACCTTTTTATAACATAATGAATAACCTGGATTCCTGAAATAGCTGGCAATACGTAATAGCGTATAACCAGACAAGCATGCTTTCGAAATGATGGAAGGAACGGAAGTTTTCAAAGGACCTGACATACTAGGTATTCGTTCTTTTTACTGAAACGAAGCACGAAGATGCTGAAATACCGGTATGTCGCGCTGAAACTCGAATTTAGTTCCATGCTCAGGATGTAGTACGTGTGCATTTGAACGTATATTACTGACATAACGATCCCGCTCTATCTTGGTCTGTGTAAATAAATGGAAAATAATCGTATTTCAATGTGGTGCAACAATTGAAAATAAATTTGAACGTTAAGAATAATGTTCTCGAAGAAAAACTCCCATTCAACCTACATAATAAAATAATGAGAATAATTCGGAGCTAACTTAAGTGTAAACTATACAGTGTAATCGCATTAACACAGGCTGTGAAATGATAACTCTGAGCTGCTTCTGAATCTTGGTACATGCGACGAAATTTTCGACAGATTCATCAAATTAAGTATGCTACGTCTATTCGGCCTGTAATGAATATGCAGCAGTTGTGTGGATCTACCACAACTAACTAATAGAAGAAACTAGAAAAATTCAAAATCAGCGTGCCATTTGTTCTAAATGTGCAACGCGAGACTGCTACCATGAAAGAATGGGCTAAGTGGAATCACTAGTTGAACGCGGAAAATGTTTAGGTTGAAGACACATGTCTCTCGACTGATCGCCTTTAATCGATCGAAATGTTTTTACACTAACCTTTTATATTGGGAAGACCAGACCGCTGCTACCGTACTGCGTTTCTTCCAAAACCACTCAAATGGAATAGGTAGTATTGAAGGATGTGTTGCTGGATTTGTTGTGTTTCGATGTTTTTTCGTTTAATGTATTTCATGTACTCACCCCTGCAATAATACCGAAATTTGTCTAGATATATGTAAATAAGGAAATCTATGTCAGACTTGGTGGGCCACCTAGGGAGCCACTGCCAACAAGAACAGAATGAATCCAACTGTCACGGCCAGTTTGGGGGCCACCTAGAATTGCCTGCCATTGCAAATCCTGGCCCCAAAACTGCCATGACAAGACAACGGTAGATTTTCTAACGGCCCCTGACATAGCGGGCCACCACAACTGGCCCGATCCTCTAACTGGCATTCCTAGGTGACCAAGATTTTCACCTGCTGGGTAAATGTCCCGTCACTTCTGGAAATCAAGACTGGCGATGAAGCCAGGCAACGAACCTGGAAAACACACACCGCCAAACTCAGAAGCTGTGACGTAGCGATCTCTCGTGAGAAATCACGTCGCATTTCACGAGTCGCAAAATATATTGAAATCGATACCAAGCTCAATTTATATTTAACGATTATTTCCCGAAGTGCTCTAGAGAAGTAAATATACAAGAATTATTTCAGAGCAAAACGTGGAAACTAAACATTTAAAGGCAATGAATCCCGCAACAATCCATTTAACTATTTAAATTAAATGCACAACGTAAGACACAGGTATGGCGCTGCACTCAAACATAAAATAGAAAGTTATATGAAGAGCTTGTGTCACTATGAGACATTGGTGACATGGCAATTGCTTTTCACTTGACAGTGAGACTAAACCCTGCAATTGCAGGTGCACTCACCGAAATTAAGTGTGTTTTGAGTACCTGTACTCCTGACGTCCAGGTAGTTACTCTGTCTTCAAGCACATGTCTGCGATGGAATTTTCGGCGGCTATACAAGAAAATGGAGAAGAGAAAGTCGCCTTCTAATTGCGATTTTAAAATTTAATGACAACAGTTTTGTTTTTTTAAATGCTTGCTGGACGTTAGAGTCTATTCAGATTCTGAAGTCATCGACAAATTTATGGCCACTTGAATACGTTTGTAGCAAACTCTACTGAAAATGACTATAGGCAAAACAAATTCATGGTCATAACCGCATTTACCTCGGCAGCTATAACGTAATAACAATTCTCGACATTAAAAATGCGGCAATCGAACCCTGTGACCACGTTTGAAAATTAAAAACAGTAAATTTTGACGCAACGAGAAGAGAGTGAGCTCCTGCCGAGATCTACAGATCCATGAGCTACCATACAGGCTGCGATCATGAAACACCCTTCAAATCATTGCTTAAAAACTACACGTCGCACATAAAAAACAATTTATTTAATAATAATTCTTAAAATTTGACGTTCGAGTGAATAATTAACTTTTGTAATTAATAGGGCTAGAGTAGCGAGTCAGGCCAGAACCTTGCTAAACTGCGTCAATCAACAACAAAAGATAGTTTGACATTTTCAGAGCATATTGCTAATACCATGCATTTCTTAAATTCAGTTAATTTAATAAAGCTTGTGCTAGAGTGTCATAAAGTTATATTCAATGAGGAAATGAAAGAGTCAACATATAGGTGGGGGAAAAGTCGGGCTCACGATAGCATTGCTAATAAAGAGGGCAAATGTGGTAGCACGATTACCGGCAGAAATCTTTTTTTTTTATAAATAATCCAATATTATTTTAGGCCTGAAACAATATCTCACATGTATATATAGGTTATCAAAACATAAGAAAGTGAGCATTCTGCGTCGAGATCTGACAGCTGGAAAGCAGCCATCTGGTACTGTGCTCTCTTTAGCTGGGCTTTGATGTATAGAGGCTCTGCCTGTCTTTCGGGCGCGATACTAGAGCTGAACGTAGCAAACTTTAGAGCAATCAGTGTGAGCACCTCGCTGCGGACGAACTCGTAGATAATGCGATGGACGAATTTCACATGTCACACAGATGATATTTTGGATAGTCACCTGAAGCTCAGGAAAACGTTGACCGACGTCGACGGTCGCGTGAGTGAAGGAGAGTGCACACACAGGATTAAGCCAGATGTTTTCTGGAACACATATTCATCATCCGATTTTATTATAAATGTTCCTTGTGGCCATCCTCCTTTGATCAACGCGATCGTCGACGCGTACGCGCGGCACAAATCGGACGGCAAGGCGCGTCGGCCTTCACGCCGTATCGGCGGGCCTCGGCACTGAAAAAGAGTATCGCCTATAAACCTATTTGCACTTAGCGATACTGGCAATGCGGGCGTATTGAACGTGGCAGTTAGCTTACTCATATCATGGGGCCGACTGTGACCCGAATGCGCGGATAGTCGCCCTCACAGTGCTGTGCGTCGCAGCTGGCGTTGTGGAAGTCCAGTAACTGGCAGTGGGGGGGGGGGGGGGGGGGGG
>JAZHYW010061802.1:0-13771 GCA_037355805.1 Ixodes ricinus
ATACATTGCACTTTTGAAAACAGCATAAAATATTAGTTTATGATGAAATGTGGGCATGTAGGTAATCGAGGAATATTTCAATAGAAGAGGAATGAACAACATTTTGAGGTGCAGGTGGTTCCATTCGTTAATGGCTCGGGGAAAAAGATAATTTAAGGCAATTATTATGAGCGACGTCTTCCTCGTAAAGCTTGCCATGGTTGTACCGAGTTAATCGTTTGCTTGTATGGATAAGGTAATTTTCTTTTGGAAGGTTGAAGGGATCGTTGGCTAATTCGTATAGAAATTTTAAGTCTAGCAATTTTCGCTCTTTTTTCTAGAGAGGAGAGACCCTAGTTGCCTTCAAAGTTCAGAGGGAGAGACGTGCCTACTATATTTATTGCAACTGAACCTCGCGGACATTCTTTGAACTATTTCTATACTATTGTTGCCGGAGACTGTGCGGGGGAACCAGACATGTCGGCGTACTCGAGCGTACGACGTATTAAAGTTTTGTTGGCTAGTAATTTAGTGACAGGAGATGCAAATTTTAAAACTCGTTTAAGGGAACTCAGTTTGTTTAAAGCTTTATTAGTTGTGGAGTGAACGTGTGAGTCCCAACGCAAATTTGGACTTATGTTAAGGCCGAGGTATTTGTATTCACCGACTTGTTCCAAGAGCTTATTGCCTATCTGATAAGGAAAGGAGTATTGTTGTATTTTATTGGTTATGGTCATATATACAGTTTTATTCGAATTTATTTCCATCTGCCAATCATGGCACCAATTTATGATGTGTTGAAGCTCATTTATTTGGGTTAATCCATATATTACTTTGATGTTCTTGTTCGCATTTGGGCACTTGAAATGAGGTTCTTGATTTTTATATGTTCTTTGTGTGTGGTGTTCGTTCATTTTCGAGAGGGAAACTGAGGGTTTACTTCGAGTAAATAAATTAGAGTAAGACACACAAGGTGCTTGAGTGTGTCTTTTTCGGTGTATTTTTCTGTGTTTCCGTCCTTGTGTGCTGTTCTTTCCTCATGCCTAAATAAAACATACATTCAATTTTAATCTGGTAGAGCACTTCGGCAAATTATTTGCATATTTGGCGAAGTTCGGCAGTTAGGTTGGCGGTCATGGGGTCTTCTGTGGTGCTGGTAGCTAACATGGTGTAGCGCTCTGTTGTGTATGTTCTTCATCTGGCATTGTCTTAGAGCGCAATCATGTTTTTTTTCACGTACAATACAAACTCGCTTAACAATCAGCACTTGTATATACAAATCTGCTACAGTTGTTGTACCCCTTTGACTAAGATTTCTTAGTCACCTAAGTAAATCGGCGTGACAGATTTAAACATGACCGGTGAATACAAAGTGCTTACTAATCTACGATGACCACCCGCCATGTCATAATTTCAATCAATGGTGGTTAGTAAACAGTTAAACTGGTCACGTCTAGTAAGTATGTCTGACGCTTTATAATGCTGTAATCAGTGACCCATGAAATGCTCCAGATGTGTCTCAGAAAAATCTAATATTTCTTCACAGTTTCTTTAAATTAGAGATGATATGTTTCAACTTCATATCACATGATATCTACATTTTCTTTTTTGGTTCCAGGCAGGCAGTGCAACTACCTGGTGGCTGTCAGCTCAAGCCTAATTTATCCTGAGGCGCCCAGCTATGTGGCAGTGGAGGAGACCTCGAGCCGTGTCACCTGCTGAAGCAGTCCTGGTTTCATTCTGCCTATACTTCATCTTTAGCTACGAGTGCCATCACCAGTTCAGGCGCAGATTCATTGCACTAAAGTACTTATTTGGTCTGAAGCACTGAAATGTGGAGTCATGTGCAACACATTGCTGTCAAACCTTAAAAAAAATGCCAAAACTATTTCTTTTTAATGTTTTTATGCAGGTTAGGAATTTTTTGTGTCGTTTGTTTAATGCTTTTTTTTGTCTGACATAAGGCAGGATTGCTGATTCTGAGATTTACAGAAGGTCAATGATATTGCTTTATGGTCATATTTTTTGTATTTTCCGAAATCAGAGCTTTTTTCTTTGTGCAGCATTGGCATACTTTAATGTATTTCACTCTACTTCGTACTTGGTGCCTGAAAGCATTCCAAGGGTTTTGGTAACATGTTCACAGTGATTTGTGCTTGCAAGGTTTATATACAAGGTGGTTAAAACCAATTTTCAGGATTCTTTTGTAGTGGGTTAGATACTTTGGCCCCTCGGTAGTTTGTTGCAGCTCATAGCAGCAAAGAAATACGAGATCTTTCTTCTTTCCACATTAGAAGAGCAAACTCGCTGAGCTGCAACGCACTTGTCATTGCTACTGTGTCTTGGTTTGTATTGCTGTTTGCAATATGTGTCATATAGAATGTATGTGATATCAGTGTGTTCATTTTGATTTTGGTTTCTATGAAGACTCAGTCATTTGAGTTCACCCCGGTGAAGCTTTGCTATTCCAAGCAGTTTTTCAAGCATTCACTTTTTATTTTCCAGGTTGACACTGATTGTTTATGTACTTTTTGTGATAATTTTATTAACTGTCGCGAACTAGAGCCTCGTTAGTGCTGTTCCAGATGCCTTTTTGCGCTGAGTGGTTTCATCTTCTAACTTTTGTAAGATGTCTAGTCATGCAATTGATTTTTATGCCATTTTGTTTGTGACAGCCACAATAAGAAGTTGTCATTTACTTTCAGAACTAGGCAGTCTTCATCTATTATAAGGCCCACCATTGAAGCATGTACTATCACACCCTCAAGGCCCATAGTACCTTTCTTTAGGGGGTAAAAGTGATTTCATCAAGTGTACATTTAACCTGTAATAAGGTGGTGAACTGGGCCAGTTGGTTGCTGTTATACATGATGGGGAAAACAGCTTGGAAAGCGCGTACTACGAATAACAAAGAAGACAGGACAGCACTATCCTGTCTTGTTTGTTCTTCGCAGTCCGCGCTTTCTGAGCTGTTTTCCTCATCGTGCAATTTTTACCCCAAAGTTGATCATAGTTCCCTCAAAAAAAAAAAAGGTAAAAGCAGCGCCCTCAATTATGTCGTCTTACCTCTCAAAAGAGTTGAAAATGCCCCCAAAGGAGGTAAAAGGCTGACCCTGAAAGGATGCATTTTTAACACCAAAAGGAACTAAGGTTACTTTCAAAAGGAGGCAATGTTGTACCCTAACCCAGGGGATAAGTTTGCACGCTCGTTGCAGGGGTAATGTTACCTTCAAAAGGGGCTGCCCTGCGTGCAAATCGGTTACCCTTAAGGAGGGTACTACAGTACCCTTTTTTAAGAGTGTAGGAACACTGAGCGCTAAGAGCAGTAGAGAATTGGAAAACTGTTGTTGTTACCATGCAATACGAAAACACTTACTTCTGGTCCAACTTCAGTATTATCAATGAGGACAGGAATTTCTATGGGGGCATTTTGCATCATCTTGATTAGGTCTTTTTTTGGTCTATCTTACAATAAGCAAAAACAAAATGTCACTAAATCAAAATAAACTTTCAAACGGAAAAAATATTACAAGGCATGTTTGCACTGAAACCGAGATGTATTATTTTGATTCTACCTTGATAGCGTCAGAAACGTCGGCTAAGCTAAGCGGGCAAGAAGAATTAAAGCACTCACCTCTGAGCACCAACATATTAGCCGCATAGTCATTTCCTTCCTCGCCCACCTCCAGCGCCAGTAGGAGAGCTTCACGACTGTGGGTTTGAGGTCTTGGATATTCGCCGGCCTAAACTGTTTGATTGCACTGACGGGTAAAATCAGATTTTTCTCCATCTAGGAATTTTACATGTGCGTGCACGGTAACGTAGAGGTTCTAGTTGAACTTAGTTTAGCCAGCTCTGCGCACCTCGGTAATTTCGCGGGCTTAGGTGCTTACTCGTTCGTGTAGTTTCTGCAAGCGCTTTTTGGACGGTTCACATTACTTCCATGCACAGTGGAACGTTTTTGGACCAAACATTAAGAACAAACGGGTAATTTTTCACAGAAAAATGTTTCAACTGCAATCAAAAGCATGAAATTAACTTACAAAGCCAATATAATTCAATCCGTCGCACCACCCTCCTCCATACACACACACCCTGATGTTTACGAATGTTAAAGTTTCAATTTCCTTTTTACGTCACAGCGAATCGAAGTGCGGGGGAGGCCTCTTTTACACCACAGATCAAATATTAGAACCAGCAGAGGGACTTCCCCAGCCAGGTGCGCGACCAAAGTTCCCAGGCTTGCTGTCGTCTGTGTCGAGTGCCGAGGAGCGGAGGTGCTGGGCGACAAAGAGCGAGCGCGTCGTAGTTGTCTGGTCGCTTAGTGGCGTGGCGGCATGGCTGGCATGGTGATATGCGATATCGACAAGCCGAAGACTGGGCCACGAAGAAGAGCCGACTTGGCCGAGTACGAACCACCGCCCACTGTACAAGCAACGGCCCATTCGACGCTGTGGGTCTGTGATGCTGGGTCCACAGCTTGGTGTCACGATCGGTTTCTTGCCGAGCACGTTGGCTTTGCTATGCGCTGCGGCAGGTTGCGGCTTTCGAATACTTGTGGTGAACATTATTGGACACAGTCACACCGGGACGTCGCAGTGAAAAGTTGTCTGAGGAATTCGTGTGAGCTCAGCGTCAGTCTAGGTTATGTTTGACATGTTTAGTATATGTAACGATACCAGTGGTAAATTATGGTACCTTTTGTTGGAAGATGACGCCCGACTTTCTACATGTGCGATATGGTGCATACCAGTGGTCACTGCGGTATAAGCGTTTGGCTTGAAAGACACCGGTCACCTACGTACGTCACCGAGATACAGAATCATACTAGTCACATCGAATTATATCGGAACGCAAAACTAGCTGCCAGTGGAGTAAAACGCGGAGCCATGGTGGAGCCAGATACTGCTGATTATGCGTCAGCGCGAGATCCATTACAGAACCGGTATTTCTAGTAAAGCAGAACGGCAAACCAAACTAGCTGCATCCATAATAACAAGAAATTATATTGGAGTCATTCAAGAACTGTACAAGCAGCAGATACATTTCTGGTGTATTTTTAATAGGTTTGTGAGCTCCTGCTGGAAAGGATGGTCAGGACACCCTTAGACGCCTTGCATCCGGATGTCCGTTTCACAGCGCTCCTAAGACAACTGAAGCAGAAGCTGGCTGCTGACCAAGGACGCCGTCACTGGAACTTGCACGCAGTGAGTGGGCTTCGTCGGCCTAGGTAGCACATAGTTTTGTGCTAAAATTTGGCTTTTGTATGTGATTTTAGGTCATCTAAAAGCCCGAAGAAGCCAAAGTAGAGCCAAACCTGACCTTCTTGGCAAACGTCTGGGTATTTTGGCCCCTAATTTCACAAACACGTGCCGAACTTAGAAGCTTCACTGCCTGGTATTTCGGCTGTCATCTGGCAACTTTGGGCCTAAATTACCTTAAAAATGCCAGAGTTAGGCTTACTGCCCGGTAGTTCGGCTGAAATTTTAAATTTCTGGGCCGAAATCGTCAAACAAATGCCAAGGATAGGCTTCACTTTTTGATAGTTCGGCTGCTGTCATGTGGTACCTTCGGGCCAAAATTGCCACAGATCTGCAGTGCCAGGCTTACTGCCGTCGTAGTTCGGCTGACATCTGGCACCTTTGGGCCCAAGTCGCCAAACAAGTGCAAAACTTAGGCTTCGCTTCCCCATAGCTCGGCTATCATCTGGTAGCTACGGGCTAGTGTCGCCAAACAAGTACCAAGAACTAAGCTTTTATCGTGGAGTTCGGCTGATGAGGTATTTGATGTACGCTGAGTGGGTCTTCGTCTTAATTAAAGAGAAATCAAGTTTTATTCGGCTGGGCAATTTTTTTTTATTTTGGGTGTCTCTTGCTTTTCCAGTTCAAAGGTGGGCTGAATGTTTTGCGGTGGCTGGACCAGGCTTTGCAAACGCAAATCATGCCGGATGTTGTACTCGCGGGTAGGAACACAGGCCAAAATTGGGACGCGCCATGAGACTGGTTCGACATTAAGGCGCGTTCACACCGGTGATGCGATCTTGTTTGCGTGATAACATTCGATCGTAAAAGCGTACAACGCGGGCAAAAAGGGAACGGGATTGAGCCGCCGCTTGTTTACCCGACTTTTTGCGATGAGATCTAGTCGCGAGAGAGGCTGAGCCAATCAACGGCATTTGGAGCGAGAGTTTTCGAGAAGCGGCTCGCCAACGAAGGAGTTGGACTCACTCATCGCTCACGCAAGTGTGACCATTTAATTTTTTCTCGCGATGCGATTTAGTTGCATTGCGCGACCGCTTACATCGCCGGTGTGAATGTGCATTAAGAGAGAGTGCTGACATCGAGCTATCGCTGCGCGAGATTGATGTGTGCACGTCTCCTCAACAGATATTATTAATAGGCGCCGCATTGCAAAAGCGAGCGTGGCTCTACGCGTGTCTTGCAAATTGATTGAGCGCTGTCAAATCCTAGCAATAACAAAAAAAATGGAAACGACCGGGGCTCCGTGGCACCACTCCCGCATCACACTTGGGGAATCAAGATGAAATACCGGAAGCGATGATTTTTTAAACGTTTATTTGACATTTTTGAGAGCAACAACCCAGGCACACTTTTGCAATCTTTCAGTTCCCCCCCTCCACTCCGCCTAATTAAAGGTGACAATCGAAGCCTCGGCTAACTACGCAGTGCATCTAAAACTACAGGAGAGAGAGTGTATGCAAACCAGTTCACGAGAAGGAAAAGAGGGAACGAGAGAGAAGGTCTGGGATTCCTTCGTCCCTTACTTTCCTCCTCCTGAACAAGTCGGGTCGAAATATACTTTCTCCCATATAGCTTTGACTGCACGCAGGTTTCTTAAGTTGTTTTTGTTCTCTTTACAATACAATGCGTCGAAAACGCTGAGGATCTTAGCTGCGTTGTTCATGTCCCTTCAGCCTCGCCTTTTGCTAAACCTCCCCACCTGCTTTTCTCTATATGTGTGATGCCAGCGAGCCGACAGCCGCTTTAACCAAATCAGAAGAGGGTGGAGCTGAACGCCTGACCTCTCTATGTAGGACGCGTGGGACAAAATCGTTTGGACGAGATTTGTCACGCTGATGAGATCTCTGGGGCTGTTGTTTTCGGCGTTTGCCAAGTTATAGAAATAGGTAGAACACGTAGGTCCGGTTTCGAATGCGCTGTTTAGTGTTTTCGTGCTTTCGTGGGTTGGAGACGCGGTCGTGTTTTCTCGTCGTAAACGGTTGAATACTGCCGTGCCAATTTTTCGGTAAAAGCCTTTTTGTTTAGTCGAAGTTCGTAGAATTCTCGGGATGCGTTTGCTGGACGCACTTCGACGAAAACTGCTCTTTGCCGACGACGAGACGTCAGTTGAATGTGCGCAACCTTCTTTCCCGAGTGTGTTTGTTGGATGCCCGTGTTAGATTATGCATCTATCAAGGATTACATGATACCGATATTTTATTAGTAAGTACACTGCAAGCATGTTTCTGATAGTAGTCCTGCTTTCCTCTCGACCTCCGCGGGTTTCTGTGTAATTAGTTTTGCTTGGCATGAGGACAGTGTTAACTCTACTTTATAATTTGCTTTTCCTTTTACACAGAAGTATGACCTTTGTGAATAGGTCGAGAATACACTCTGCGTAATGATAGTGGTTTTGATAAACTTCTGGGATCGATTGGAAACATTTTGTTTGTCCGCGTATGCAATTGATATGCAACAAATAATATGCAACGTCCTATACAACACATACTTGTACGACTTACAGCCAATAATAAGCAGAGGCATCGTAGAGTACTCGCAGATTATTGCGCGAACAGCTAGGCCGGGGCAAAACGACTGTACGGCAATACCTACCGGATACCGAACGGTGGTGCAAAACTGGACATTTCAGCTATATTGGAACCGACTTTTGGCTGGTACTGACATGATACTGCAAAGTATTGCAGTGCTGCTTGGGAACGGAGGTGGTGACATCTGACCTTCGTGTTTCCAACGACTATTTAAATATTTCTTCTTTTCTTTTTGTTCTGGAGCGCGCGAAAGAGCACTTTTGTGACACGCCAGTGATATTTTAAACTTCGGCAGGCCTCTCCGCTTTTTTATCACTTCTGGCACTTATTTACACTTCAGTGGGTAGCCAGAGAAGGAGCCATATTTCGGCATGTCCTGAATCCTTAAATTAAAATTTACTGCGGAAGTTGTGACTCCAGTTTGGCACTTACTTTGTCAGAACTGTGGTGGCCAAGAGAAAGCCAAACTTGGCATGTCCGAAATCCCGAAATCATTCGTTGCTCTGGCTGTTATGGTTCAAGTCTGGCACTTGCTTTGGCAGGACTGTGGCGGACTAGAGAAAGGCCAAACTTGGCAGTCCGAAATAAACAGATTAGGCGTTGCTTTGGCAGTTATTGCTTAGGTTTGGCATTTGCTTTCGCACTTAGCTTTGGGAAACCAGAGAAATTCCAAACTTGGTGTGGTCAAAATAACCTAAATGAGGCGTTGCTTTGGCAGTTATGGTTCAAGTCTGACACTTACTTTGGCAGAACTGTGGCGGACCAGAGGAAGGCCAAACGTGTCATATCCGAAATACCCGAATTCGGCGTGTCTTTGGCAGTTATGGCTCAAGTATGACACTTATAAGGCACTCCTTTGGCGCGCCAAAGAAGAGCCAAACTTTGGCGCGCCCTATAATTGCCTAACTTGGGCTACAGTTAGGCAACGTACTTTGGCACTGATGAACGCCGTGGGGCAAACCCTAACTGTGCCAAAGTTGGGCCCTTACGTTTTCGGACTTTTCTTAAGTTGGCAATTCTCTCGCGTGCTACCTGGGGTTCTACGCCAGGAACTTCCGTCCTGGGCCACCCTGGTCTACCGGCTATGTGGTACCTCCTGCTAGCGCTTCGTCACTGCTCGCGCGCTGGCCCAAAGGGACCACGTGCGCCGGCGCCTCAACCATGTTAGGCCTCGCCTCAAGACCTGGCTTGCCGCCTCGACCACCACATCAGAAGACAAGCCCTCAGGGGATCTATCGGCAACACCAGTCTTGGACAGTAGAGCGTCGTCCACTTTGGAGGTGGCAAGCGTCGCCAGTTCTGCCATACCAGTTGGCCCGGCGTCAAGTTCGGCGCACCTCTCAAGTTCGGCCGCTCCAGTGTCACCAGTCGGAGCGAGACCGGTTTAGGCAGCGCCCAGCGTTACCACACCCAGCCCGTCCACACAAGCATCCAGGCGGAGTACTGGACCGTGGAGGTCGCGGGACCGTTACTCGCCTTGGTAGCAGACGCCATCTGCTACCAAGGTGAGAGGGCTTTGACATAGCCCCAGCACGGGTGCGTTAGACATTTGAGTTGTTTTGTCCTTTTATAATCGAAAAACCAACTGGGGGGGGGGCTGATTTGGCAATCATGTGGTGCTCCTCTTCGGCGTAACCCTCGTTAGCCCACCAGCTCTGCAGGCAACACTGATCACCGCACTTGATAAACGCCGACGAGACTACGCTCTCGCGGCCAGTCAACATCCATCGTCACCAGGCTGCGTCTCTTCTCTCGGTGGGCGTTTCGACCCCTTGTCCGCCATCCCGGGCGATTGTGGCAAAGTAAGGGAACAAGCGCCGTGTCCAAAGCTTTGTACTTGGGAATGGAGGGAAAGCCTCTACATTTTGAAGTTGACACAAGTTGACACAGGTGAAGTTGACACACGAATGTCACCGAAGATCGCCGACATTGCAAATGAACTGCTTGACTTTTGCACCAGATCAGCAGAGGAGCTGAGCGTTCTAGGCTCTGCGCAAGTTCGTGTCAAGTACAAGTCTAAGAATTACTTCCTACATGTTGCAACTCGTGAGTAATGTGTCTGTGTTGGGCTTACGCCAACGCGTGTCCGAGGCACGCGCGAACGGACGAGCTCGCTCACGGTTGTGTAGCTCAGGTTACGTTCAAGGGTTGTTTTCGCCGTATGATGGAAGAAAAATATTCGCTGCATCCGCTTGCTTCGGGCACCGAGAACGTGCACCTCGGGCTACTGGCGCTCGTAAGAGCACGTTTCTCTTGATGCTTAGAGCGGCCCGGAGACAGGCGCACGGCGCGATTTCTTCCATTGTATTTCTGACAAATTATAATACTGCCTCAATTTATGTATGTTCGTGGACTTCATAACGTTGAATACAAGATTGGCGACGAGCAGCTGGATCCGAACCTACGAAGTCTGACTTCTACGGCGGCATACCGGGACACAAGTGTCATGACACCGGAGCGGACAATCCAAGTCTTCACGGGTAAGCGCTGGTCTTGTTGGAGCGAGTGGCTGAGCTTCTGCTTCGTGGCCAACTAGATCATCGATCCGGTGAAGAAACGAGCACTTTTACTAACCTTGTGTGGTGCGGAGACGTCCGAGACAGTTCGTGCTCTAGTTGCGACCAAAACTCTATGAGATGCCAGTTTTGAAGAACTGGTCTCAATCGTTTAGAACGCAGTCCGATCCTCGACCGTCTGAACTCTTCAGGCGCTACGAATTCTTATGTCGAGATAAACAGCAAGGCGAGTCGACTTAGCAGTAAAAATCTTACAACCAACTGCAATTTCTGAATAGTGACAACGAGCGACCGCAACTGCCGTATCGACAACAAGCTTGTCGGGTAAAAGCAGCCACAACTTCGACCATGACATGCCACCAAACTGCCACTAGACGTCATGTTACGTGACATGTTTTGCGGTGTAGTGAAGGACAAGCTCCGTCAGCGGCGACTGTTAGCGGAGAAGGATCTCAATTTCAAGAAGGCTTTCGACGCTCGCAATCTAGAAGTCGCAAAGCGCTTCAAAGAGCAACAGAGTATCAACAATGAGACCAACCTCCGTTCACAAGACTTCCAAGGGGAAAGTTGAAAACTCCGGGCGATTGTCCACTCGACCTTGTTTTCGATGTGAGCCACAAAGCTATAGTGCAAGCCAGAAAAGCAGCCAAGACAGCGTGGAATTCACTCCCAAGCAGTCGACCGGCGGCGAGACAAAAATATCGAGATTTTTACAATGTGCTGAACAAGGTGGCACCTCATCGAACCATGTTTGAAACGCCTCGTGACATTGAAGTTGAAAAATAAATCACTTGAATTTCAGGTGGTTTCCGGTGCCTCGCAAGTACGCTGATAAGCGAGGAAAAATACCGCAAGGTGTGGCTCCGCAACCCTCCTCAGCTCCCCGAAGACAACATGGAGTTTTTGACATGCACTATAAAAGCCTGCGATTTCTGGCTTCAGCGCAATTGTCCGTTCGCCTTCAAGACCAGAGAACTCTTGCTGCAATTACTCCTCATGAAAGGAACTGGATGCAACCTTCTATACAAAGATCTGGTTCCTAGCGATTCAGATTCGCGTATGTGGCATAAACCAAATGCTCACATCATCAGCAGCAGTCATGATGCTGAAAATGCAGGAGGTCCTCCAAAACACCAACAGGCCTTCGACGATGATATCCCCGACTGCAAGGGACAACCGGTTGACTTAGACATTCTGAAGGGGACAGTTCTCAAGTTCTGCAAGGCCCGCTTTGTTCCTCTAGCGCTCCGTGCAGCAATATCGAAGGAACTTGATCACCTGGAAACTCAAAGCATCATCAAACCAGTTTAACACGCAGATTGGGCTAACCCACCTGTGCTAGTACGCAACAAAGCTAACACAATCTAGACTTTGCGGAGACCAGACGTTCTACGTTGAATGCGGCATCAAAGAAAGCCTTGAACACGCTGTCCAACGATTGAGGTGATGGCGAATCTCCGAGGAGGAACTGTTTCCTCTATTCTGAATTTGTACCAGGCCTATCAACAGCTGAAGCTTACTGAAGCAGCAGCCAAGGTTCTCAATCATAAAAATGATCAGGGGCTTAATCAAGGTCAATTGCTTTCCTTTTGAAATTTTTCTGCTCTAGCAATTTTTCTAAGCCAGTTATTGTTGGTCTTCCCGGTGTGAGCGTCTACTTTGATGACATCATCGTAAGTGGAAAGGACTGCGGTGAAACACGCAGAGCACTGCTGGAAACAGGTACTGCTCCAGCGCTAGACAAGGCAGGATTGCGACTCAAACGGGTAGAGAACAGTTGCAAGGTTTGCGCTGGCCAAGTGGGTTTGGAGTCAGTGAGTTCGATTTGACATCTTGTCAACGCATCTGGCTTTCACACGACATAGGAGAAAGTCCAGGCAATTGCTGAAGCTAAAGAGCCAAAATAAAAATCATCTTTAAGGAGTTTTCAGGGCTCCTTGGTTTCTTTAGATTGCTTTCTCACAGAACCAGCTGACTGTCGCTTCTGTCTTTTAGAAACTTCTTGAAGAGAACGTTACGGTGAGGACAAGCACAGCAACGCTTTCAGGAAGCTTGACAGACTTTGACTTGAAAATCGACCGTCTTCGCGCATTGCGATGAAGCAAACCTCCTCCTGCTGTCCTGCGATACATCTTCACCTATTCTGTGGGAGCTGTGCTGCGTAAAAAAGAGATCAGGGGCGAGAAACGCCAATTGCATTGGCATCACACATACTAAGTACCTTTGAGAAAAGCTTTACGCAGCTAGACAAAGGCTTGGCGATAATCCACGGAGTGACTTATTTCCAGCAGTACCTCTCTGGAGGCATGTCGTCATTTTGACGAACGCAACCGCGGTATTCTCGGAAACAACAAGCCAGTGCGCCCGGTGCCGTCATCAATAATTTCATGCTGGTGCGTCACGCTAGCTGTGTGGACTACGATTTGGAATACATTTAAGGTCAACGTTACCAAAACTTTGATGCTCTCCAATAGCTACCATTACTGTCCAATAAGGATGAACCTCATCCATGAACCTCAATCCTGTTTTGCATCTGTCGTCATGCAGCGAATTGTAGAACGTACGCAGCAGGACCGAGCGCTGTCGCAGATTTATTAGGCGGTCCAGCAAGGTACACTTCAAAGTTAAAAATAAATAGATTTAGTTCCTACTTCAGGACATTCACGGAAATATAAGCACAGCAAGGTTGCCCTATTCGTGGTTCCAGGGTTATCTTTCCAAAGAAGCACAACCAGAAACTGTGACCCTGGAGCATGCCGGCCACAGACGCATTGTTGGTAAGAAGACATGCGTTCGCGTGCACTTCTAGGGGCCAGGACTGGACAAAGACTTCGAACACACGGCAATCAGCGCGCCCTGTGAGAACAACACGACAGCGACCGCCAGCAACGCGCACCGCCTTGAGAGTGGGATCAAGCAACAGCATTATGGGAAGTAATTGACCTGGACTTCGCTGCACTACTCGAGGGAGGAATGTCGTTGATTGTGGAAGGTCGTTACATCAGATTGCTCGAAGTACACCAAATTGACAAACACAAAGTCGTTATCATTAAGTCAAGAACGAGGAAATAGTTACTGCACCCTTTGGAATGCCACAGATGGTCGTAACAAGAAACGGGACGTCTTTCGTTTTTAAAGAAACTCAGCAGTCCTTTAAGAAGAACGGCATTAAACACGTTGACCCCTGAATGTACCCTCCAGTTACAAGGGTCAAGCAGAAGAGGACGAGTACGAGACGAAACAGGCACTGACCGAGGATCAGGCTGGAAGGTAGGAATGCAGGCCCTCATGGTTCCTGTACAAGCAGCATACCACGGTCGGTTCAGTAAGCAGAAAGACCCCAGTAATGTTGATGTTTGGGCAAGATCTACCAACAGCGATAACTTCGTTTGAAGTGAAGTGACCAGCAAGGAGAGAGAAACCTAAGGAACATTTGAAGAGTTCACGAGCCAATTGCAATGGACCGTACGGTCTTTGAGCAACATGC
>JAZHYW010061804.1:0-14804 GCA_037355805.1 Ixodes ricinus
GAAGCGATTACATTCCAGTTGTCCTTGAGCGTAACCTCCCGCCTCAGACACTGTCATTAAGGGCACCACGGTGGAAGTTCGACAAAGCTGATTGGGCAGATCTTACCCAGTCCTCACTTCTAGCCTGCACATCAGTTAATCAGGTACCAATCGACGAAGTAAACGAGTTAATCACACAACATATTCTTGCTGCAGCCATGCAGAACATACCCATAACATCCACGCGCCTCCCAAGGCCCCCGAAACTTCGGCGGAATCAGGAATGTCACAAGTCAAAGACGAACCAAAACCGAGCATGAGATAAGTTTTAACGTTATCCCAATCTAAGTAATCTAATTGAATTTAAAAATATGCAAGCCTAGCTAGATTTATTGATTGACAATCAAAAGGTCAGAGTGTTCAAAAATATGCCTCCTCATTTAACAACCCACACACAAGGAAATGGTAGACAGAATCCATAATGTGAATGACACCCATCGTGATTTTTGTTCCCCCCTTTGACCAGGAATGGGCACTGCAATGCAAACCTGGAGGAGCAGGTTGATATTCTGGGGAGCACTATCAATTGTCTTCAGCTCTCAACATTATCCAGCAGTATACCAACGATATGAGCTCCAAGCAGAAAATCAAATTCCGAGGCATCTCGGGGTGAGAGGAAAATTACAAATACCATTTCATATTACATGAACTCCAGCTGGTATTGAAAAGTACTAAACTTTCAGCTGTTGGTCCTCATAGTATTCATTATGAAATGTTGAAGCATCTTCGTCTTTCTACGATAGAAATAATTTTATACAATTTTAACCGAATTTGAAAGGAAGGCCGTTTTTCACTTCAATGGAAGGTAGCACACGTAATTCCTTTATTAAAAGCAGAAAAGAACCTTTCTAGGGTAACCAGTTGCAGGCCTATAGCCTTATAAATTTGTCTGGAAAATTAAAAGAGTTGCTAGTTCAGCGGTGCTGCTTTTGTTCGTCACTGTATGTGTGTCCTTCAAACTTCCAGCTGGAATTTTAACAAGCATGAACCAACTAGCTCAGCTTCAAGCCGTCACAAGCACCCGTATTCACCAGGCGCGAGTAGCGCCTGTTTAACCACTGACTAGTGACGTCATCGACTAAAATGATCACGTGGCGAGCGATAGTCGCCGCTAAGTGAGCGCTTGGTATTCACCGGTCGTGTTTAGGGCCTAGTCGCCCCGCGCGACTAAGACAAATCTTAGTCATGGGGTAGGGCTAGTTTAGCCGGTGTTTAGCGGGTGACTAGCGGCTCAGCGCCATGGCCGACTCGTATCACCGCTGACCGCCGGCGCTAACGAAGCACTTACTGTCTCGGAACGCTGGGGGACACATCTAGAAAGAATCGGAGGAGCAAATATTGTGTAAATAGCCATGTTCAGCGGTCAGAGATACCGCTAAAGAGATCTCAGCAGGGCGCTGGACGACGAGAAAAATACGCGGTTACGGGCGCTTCCATATTTGTTTATGTCGCTGGCAATGCGGCCTCCGTGCTTCTCCCTGGCGTTGTGTTTGATTTTTTCTTTGTAAAACTCTGTCTCGGACAAAATGTCTCTCATTGTAACTTTTTCTTCCTGATAAACATTTAAATATTCGTTTTTATACGATAAAATACCCATTTACGCGGTGGCGTTTAAGTATGCATATGCGTGACCTATCTTTTTACGTCACTTCCGCGTTTTAGTTCTGACTAGATAGTCACCCGCTCGCTTCGCGCTCGTGAATACCGCAGAACATAATCGCTCGTTAGTCGCGGATTTCTCGTTTAGCTCGCGACTACTTAGTCGTGCTACTAACCTTAAAACGGCGCTAGTTAGTCGCGCCTGGTGAATACGGGTGATGTATGTCTTGGAAGAAATCTTGGAACGAATGATCAACCGACGACTTTCACATGTTCTTGCGGAAAAAAACTGACGGGCCCAGTATCAATCGTGGTAGCCAAGCTATAGCCGCCGACGACCAGATTCTCGGTAGATTCTGCAAGGCAGAAGATTCTCCTTACCATGGGGAGGAGGAAACAGGCAATGGTGGGCAAGGGTAGAAGCAGGGGAGAGAGAGGAAGCTGATGGAAAAGTGGAAAGCGCGAACTGGTCGTCGGTCTTTAAGGTGTACCATTGATCGCCTTGTTAGACTTGAAATGACGGTAAGTGAGGCGTTTGTAGAAATACAGTTTTGTGTGTTCGTGCTTTTTTATTTACAAGATGCATACAATACAACACGGAGGTATGGTATTATTATTGGTCTATATTACTTCGGCGTTCGTGGTAGATTGTTAGGCGCTATGCAGGAGTATTTAGAGAGACGCACATTTTATGTCAAGTTAGAAAATACTCTTTTCATAGAATTCGTGCGAGAAAATAGCGTACCTCAAGGGGGTATCCTCTCTGCTACTCTTTCTCTAGCAAGCATTATTCTATTTCGCGTGTAATTTCCTCTTCAGTTCAATACTCTTTGTATGTTGACGACCTCCGAATTTCTGTATCATCTTCTAATTTTTCTATTTGTGAGCGCAGAGTTCAGTTAAGAATTAACAATATGATGAAATGGACAAATAATAGGTTCATACATTTTCACCAAAAAAACTTGTTTTGTCTTCTTTCCCATAGCCTGCCCTGACCATGTATAACGTCTTCATCCAGAACAAAGGGATTCAGAGATTTCTTGGCCTTACCTTTGATAGCAAATTGTCCTTCAGCTTTTATATAATCGATTTGAAGAGAAAATGCCATAAAGCACTGAATGTCCACAAGGTCCCTTTTCACAAGTTATAGGGTTCTGATCGCTTAGGTTTTTTGAGAATCTACCACTCAATTGTATGATGCCGACTTGATTATTGGAGTATAGTTTATAGGTCGGCAAGGGCATGAACATTAAAGATGGTAGGTACTGTTCATCATATTGGAATACGCCTCGCCACCGGTGATTTCCGCACATTCATTGTGCTGAGCCTATATGCTGAAGCCAATGAGCCTCTCTTGAGAAAAGGCGGTTTTCTTTAGGCTTTACGTACTCACTTAGGATTCGTTGGGTACTGCAACATCTATTTCCGGGAAGTCGAAGAGAAATCGCGTTTCGAAAGAACTTTCCTAAATAAATCTTCAATCGTTCCTCCTTTTTTAATGCGAAATAAGTACGCAGCCGTCTCGTCAGGTCTTCACATAAGCTTCCACCTGTTGCTTCGGTTCTAAGAACAATAGCTTCATGGTAGTGTTTGGCTGCTGTGGACCTGTAACAGCGTTGCTTGCTGGGCTGGTTGGTGGAACAACATAGTGAAAAATAGAGCAAAGGAGACGGGACACAAAGCAGAAGCTGGACACAGGTTATACGCTGACTTATGTCGTCTGTCCTGTGTCCGTCTTCTATTTTGTGTCCGGTTTTTTTTTGCGCTGTTTTTCAATATGTGGCCATGTCTTTGACCCCATGAAAGAAGAACGACCCCTCATAAAGTTTTAGGACAAGAATTCTTTAAACTGCAAGGGAGGTACAACATTTACATCAGCTTTTACACTGATGGCACAAAGACTGACTCCTCAGCCGGTTGCTCCGCAGTCGGGCCTTCATAGGAATGTGTGCGGAGAATTAACACATCTGCGACAATTGACCTTTTTCGGAGAATTTTGTGCGCACGCGCGAACTTGAGGAGAGAGTAGGAAATGGAAAGGCGCCATCTTTGCGGGCTCTCGTCGTACGCTGCCTGGCTTCGCTCGCATTGCTAGGCGCGTCTGTCCGGCACTGTCGCGATGCCTCACCGCTGCTCGGCTGTTGGATGTACATAGAGCAAGAAAAACACGCCGAACGTGAGCTTCTTTAGATTTCCAAAAGCTACCGCACACCTCAAAAAGAGAAGGAAATGGATTCAAGCGCTGCGACGCCAGAACTCCACCGGGACGCCTGTGGAAGCCATCTGAGAACTTGCAGTGATTGCAGTGTCCACTTCTTTGGAGGTCAGTAACATTCATATTTGTTTGAACTCTGCAGGTACCCGTCATACTCCGTGCAGGCTAGTCATTCATAGCAAGGTTTTTGTACCTGACTTTTATGGCGCAGGCGTATCTTCACGAGACCAGAATCACCCGGACTTCGCTCCCTCCTTGTTTACATATAAGCCGACGCCTGCCTCCGCACCGAGTTTGCTTGCACGGTACAGTAGGGCAGCGAAGAGGCGGGACGCTAAGCCGTTGTCACGGTAAACAGATCAAGGTATTTGTTCTCATGTGCGGGCTTGTTGCCGACTGGTTTTAAGTCTGTTGTGCCGCGTCAGTGATCAGAACCCACCTCGGGAAGCACTCACTTGATCGAATGACGTTTTACGAACGCCCACGTTTCACTGAATGACACTTTAGCGAATAGTCGGACGCCGCCAAGCGGCGTTTTCGGATGGGCCAAGTAAGTTTACCTTTTTGTAATAAGCGCCGCAGACTGTCGCCGCGAAACGGCGTAAGCGAAGCGCGGGGTGGTGGGTCAACGCGCGCCCCGTTATTCGCTAAACGTCGATTCGCTCAAATGTAGCTGTTCGCTAATACGTCTTTCGCTCCTGTGATTTGGACCCGAAAAGATGGAGCCTCTGACACCCCCCCCCCCCCCCGCCGAAAAGTGCCCTGATACATTTTGTTGAGAGTACCCATCGGCATGACTTAGGAAAGAAAATTGACTGGGTGCAAACCCTTCGAATGTAATCTTTCTTTTAGCTGCATTGTGTTGTATTTTCCATGAATATGTTTCTGCGTTTGAAGCTCCAATGCAAATATTAGGTTTAATGCCGCAGGTTCAGTTGCTAGAACCAGCTCTACTGTACCACAAGGATGTGCAGCAGGTGGGCTACCGGATGAGCCTTCTGGTGGAATGGACGAGGAAGAGCCTGCTGTAAACAACATTGAAGCCTCTGGTGGAATAGGCAACACCGCACATGCAGCAGCACCAGCAGAACGGGCAGGGCTCGTGGCAGTCTTGGGGTACCTCGCCGTAGCCGTTGTTAAGGCCACACAGATTCGGCGCTTCGGTTGTTTTGGTGTCGTCTTGTTGATGACGTGCTTTCTGAAGGTGATGGCCCTCAGTGCACTAACCGTTTGTTTCTTGATTGTAACATACAAAATAATAAATGAGTACAGTTTCCTGCAATGTTGCAGTCTTAGCAGCCTCAGTTTTTCTCTGGGACGGACAGTCATACGTACAAGTTGGTTTATGCTGTTGCGCGCCTTTTTAAATTTGTAGTACTTTTAGTATAAGCAAAGGCACCCTTAATGATTGCTACCTGGCGGGCCGCGGGTATCTCCACCCTAAAGTTTTATTATTGCTGTATAGAAAACAATATGCTGAAACCGTAGAGTCCAAGCTCGTGAGCTATACTACTGCCGAGAGGAAACTAGACTACAGTAGAATCAAATGGCAGTTCCGCTGTCTACAAAGAACACACGCTCTACAGTTCATGCCCATGCCGTACATTGGTACCTGTGTCATTATGAAGTTAATGTGGAGTATATTAGGAGCATACATGCGTGGTTGATACGCTCAGTAGGTGCTTTTGATTTGCCTACGATACTTGTGCCGGTGTGAACTATTTGCAAATGCAGCCTATTTTGGAACGCATAGAAAAGTACACTGCCGTATGCTGGTATACAGCTTCACAAGTGTAACTAAATCACTCATTCTCATGAATGATTCATGCAAACACCCTCAGCTCCTCCCTAGCGCCCCACTCACTAGTTTAAAGAACTCTGGATAAACCCGATTCGCACCACCCATCTTGTGCAGGTGCGATCCATTTGCACCTGACATCTGTTGTTGATGGTTTCTGGATGTCGCACAGCGTAAAGAGCAGGCCAGCTATGTGCTGGCATGTTCCGCTCAGCCTGCAAAATTTATATTTACGCTTAAAACTCATTAAAATATTGAATAAAAAAATGTCCTACTACAGAATTTTATTTCAACACGTCATCTAGTTCGATAAGTAGATCGATGACATAGCTTGGCCCTTTTTAGTTGCATGCTGAAGTACCACAAAAAAGACGAGGACGACAAATCTTGTTTTTTATTTTGTTTAGATAATTTATAGCGTCTCGCATAAAATATGATCAAAGGACTGGCACACACGGATCTCGATACAAATGTGCCGAAAGGAAAGCGACTATGGAGCTCACGCCTTACAAATATTGACACATCTTGTAATCCTTAAGACACATTATTACATCGCCACGGGTTTTACCGAAGAAATAAACTCACCCTGCAACGCAGTCGCAATACGCTTGAACGATATCGACGCTCTTGGAAAGCGGTATCAGTTGCCTGTAACGTCCCGGCTTCATATACGGTGCACACGTGTTCCTTACAAGGTGAGCGGTGTGATCGGGATCAAAGTTATGCACCATGACCTTCTTGACGTAGGCTTCTTTTTGAAGGCCCATCCTTTTCGGAGTTGCCTGCAGTCCTTCGCGAAGTACTGATCGACGCACGCTGTGTTGACGACCGGTACCGATGTAGCATCGGCAGTCCATCCGTCTTGAAAAGCGTACAGACGGCTAAAGTCCGCAGTGTCGAAGATGGTTGCTTTACTCGATCCTCCGGGATCATCATCAGCCACTTGCAGAGAATGACAGCCGGAGAACAGCGAGAAAAACTTTCCACAACGAACGCACCAAAACGATCGCGTCGAGGAAGCGAACGGAGTGACGGGTTGACGGGAGGACGGACTGAGCCCGCAAACGTTTTAAATTATCTCCACGAGGGTGCGCCACGGTCGCGAAAACAAACTCTGAAAAAGGTCAATTACAATTTCAACGGCCAATTTATATGGTTTGCTTCTTACCACAAATCACATCACAAAAAATAGGCTTCCTTGCTCCATAGTTTACACCGACTCCCTTAGTTCTCTAAGAAAGCTCACGTCACTTTAGGCAACAAGAAATCTCCCTGTTACTGAATTATAGTACACAGTGGGTATTGCCTTGAAAAACAATATTCATATAATCGTCTGCTGGGTTTCAAGCCATGTAGGAATTCCCGGAAATGAAGAGGCTGATCGAGCTGCAAAGACATCTGGTGACCTAAATGTGAGTATTGAAAACACTACCTTGCAGCCCTAAGGACACATCAGATCTAAATGGCAACAGGAATGGAACAGTGAAGTGAACAACAAACTTCATTCTGTTAAACAGGAGTGGACGAGTGCCCGGCACCGGAACCGCTTTTTCGGGTCAATCCTATGCCGGTTGAGAAGTAGCCACAAACAGTGCTGCCAACCTTAGGAATTTTTCCCTATATCTAGGGATTTCCGTCATCATTTAGGGGCAAAGGGAGATATGTTCAAATCTAGGGATTGTTTTTTATTTGGTTTCAGAGGGCTAAAGACACTTTCCTTCCCGTTTTTCTCCTCGTGCCGGCCGAGTGCAGCAGGAAAAAGGCTTCTTTGTATATTGTTGGGGCCAGAGCTAATCACCAGTTGTAATAACAGCCATTTTAGGGGGCCACACAAGGCAAGATTAACAACGTTTAGTTATGTAAAAAGGTTTTCACAAAGGACGTTTGACCTTTAAATCGCTACCCTACTACAGGAATCTATTTTTCCATTACGATAATCTCAATATTGACGCAAATTAACACATTTTCTGAAAATATAGGGATATCTAGGGAAATCTAGGGAATCGTTTTCTAAAATATGGAGAAGAAACGATAACGGAGCTTGGCAACACTGGCCACACACATCTCACGCAAGAGTATTTGCTGCGTCAAGAGGATCCACCCCTGCTGTGAACACTGTACAGAACCCCTAAGTGTGAACACTGTACAGAACCTCTAAATGTGATGCACATTCTCCTTGAGTGTACATGACACTCATCGCTAATTATAATTCCCCCAGTTTTATAGCACCCGCCTCTTTTTACACATCGCTTTGTTGCTTGGAGAGGAGCCTTTCATTGACCATATTCCTATTTTTAGTTTCCTAAAGGCCCTCGACCTTTTACACCGATTGTAGTTTGAAGTCATAATTTTTACGGTGTCGCATTTATACTTCTATACGCTTTGTCAAGTTCATTGTTTTATTTTTTCATCGGCTACTAAAGCTTCTTTCATCTTGCTAAACCTTTTCCTGTAATAGTATGATATTTGAGGCCCTATGGCCTAAGGTACCTTTGTGGCCATAAACCCTAATCAATCAATCGATCAATTAATTTTTTACATCTGTTATTTACATTAGGAGTTATGGTTCTTTATTTGCACAGCTGTTTTTAGGGGTGTCGTTAGGCTTTAGCGCAGAAAGTAATATATTTTAATGGCTCTTATTAAACGCGCTTAATATTGAAAGTATTCCTCTGCAATCGAACCTGATATCGCTCTAGAGTCTAGACCTTTACCATTGCGCGGTTCTTAGTTAAACTGATAATAAAAAGCATTATTATACTCGAGCTTGCTTGATCTAGCTTAAAATAAAATTCTTCGCTTCCATAAATGCCTTGGATTAGCTCTTGTTCTTACGCCAAAAATTTAAAAAAAACTTTATAATTTTGATAATCCCTGGGAGTTCAGTTGCTTCATTTGCTTTAGTTGCTCTAGTTGCTTTTGTTGCTTCCGTTGCTTTTTTTTGCTTTAGTTGCTTTGAACCTAACTTAATCCGAAGACTATTTAGAGGCTTAACCGCCTGTCACAAGTAGTCTTAACGCTATAATCCGGCGCAATTAAATTTTAATTTCCTGTCGAGCCACCGGAACAAGGTTACACATGTATTTTGGGAGAAGTAAAGTAGGTTGCTTGCGGAGTGTGTTTGCTTTTGCTTAACCCTTGTTCAGAAAGATTTGGAGTGTGGCCTTGGAGAGCTCATTATTTGAACCTGGTAACGTAGAGCGACCGAAGAAAACGAATGGTCATTATGAGAGTTACTTCTGTTAATATATATTCTCTATTTTAAGTATAATTTACCCGCGCGTGCATTGTCCTTCAGCTTTCACATATAAAACGGAATATATATACATAAGTATAAAAAACGACAACCGAAGTTGCTGCTTATAGTCCATCATTGGTTAATTCGACGCTACTTACAAGAAATAATTAGTTGGTAATCAGTTTAATACTCTCGATGATTACGCTTTACAGTACACGTTGATTGCTCAAGCTAGTAAATCAACGTCAATCAGAAGTAAATTTATTACCAGAATGCTCTTGATCGGATAACGCTACTTACAAGAAATAATTAGTTGGTAATCAGTTTAATACTCTCGATGATTATGCTTTACAGTACACGTTGATTGCTCAAGCTAGTAAATCAACGTCAATCAGAAGTAAATTTATTACCGGAATGCTCTTGATCGGATAATTTTTCTATATTTTTGATTCTGAAGTTGAACTCAAATGTATAAATTGCTACTCAACAGTTTTAATGCTAATATTTATAAAAAAATAGCTTTGTATAATTTATTAAACTCGAGGCGAATTCCCTTTTCCTGTTAATTAAAGTATTGACTAAATGATTCATTGGACAAAACAAATATTGAATTTATAATGAACACACACAAGGCTCATTATAATGCTATGCCCAGTAATGAATCTAAGTATTTCTACGAAAAACTCATGACAGGCTCAACACTTTTATGTTACTGAATAAAGATATTTAGAGCCCAAGCCATAACAGGGTTTCGCCGATATTTCCTGATATCCAGCTCCTATTCGTCTTCAATTTTAACTTTCGTCGGGCATCGTTATATAAATGATTATAGCCTGTGGCACTTCGCATCTAAAACAAAAATTTCTTAAACGTCGCGGATCATGTCAACTTTGCGAAAATGAGCACGCAATCTGTATCGATCAGTTGACGCACAGTGCTTGTTCTGACAACTTCTCGTGACATCGTGCTGCTGAATTATGTCGCCGGACGTTGTCTGTTGCAACGACAGTTGCGAAAGCTCCGAGAAAAAAATGATACAAAAGGAGGATGTGGCAACGTTGACACGGCGTCGCGCAACGTTGCTAGATCGAAGTCCGTTGATAAACTGCCTAGAATGTCTGCCGCCTTTTCGTGGCGCGTCCACACTCGGTGGTGCTCGCTACACTAACAGCCCATCTCATATGAACAAAAACGGCGGAACCGGTCGAACGTTGGATGCAAATCGCCTGCGCTGGAAAGTGATTACGTTGTGGTCTTTATGGTGAACATAAAGTTTGCGCAAACGTTTGCACAGAGACAGCGGCGTTCGAAAATGATCGTTCTCAGTTGCCCGTGGGAGCGGTGCCGCTGATGGTGATAGGATCGCTATCCACCACTTACCTGCTAGCATGGAGGAAACAAAGAGGGATAGTTGTTGAACAATGCTTTCCATGAAACTTCTAAACGGAGAAATTTAAGCGCGTTTGCGTCGCGTGCCTGGAGTTCGCGTTCGTTGCGTTTATCATAAAACGCTATTCTGCAAATAGAGGTTTGATTCATAGATCGAAATAAAACCGCGACATTTCTCAACGTGTGGCTGCGCAGTTCGGTTTGGAAACACACTGAGCTAACCTGGCATCTGTGAGATCAGGACACATAGATGCCGCCTCCGCTTCCGAATCAGTCATAAAGATGCTTCCGATTTTGCTTATCTCAAACTTGATTTAGTCATTCTTAATATCTGAGTGCAACGCACTAAGGAAATCAGAAATTACCAAAACATAAAATATGCTTCTTTCGTTCAACAACCTCACGGTTGCCAGACATTTCGGAGTAAAACGGGCTAGAACCGCCATAAAATCCCAATGTATTGTAAAATTCTAGAAATGTTGACATTGCCTGAGTGTCCGCTTGACAATTAGGTCTTTGCATTTTGAAAAATAAGCTTTAAGCGGACTCCTTCTTGAAATAGCCAATCAGTCTCTACTTGCATTGGCAAAACCTTGTCAGCAAGGTATGCGTGTTTTTAGTGGATTATAGAGTGACCCTTAAACCCTTGAAATTTTTATTTAATTATAGTTTTCTTAATTATGTCGCGTTTTCAACTCTCTATACCATTCGTCGAGGAATTTCGACACGCAATAATTAGCAAATCGCTGTTGCCCCGCCTCAATATATTTTTTAATAATTGGGTTGTGGGGATATTTATACAACGTGTAGTTGGTCAGCCATTTAAAGTTGCGACTTGTCTCTCAGCTGTAGATGAGCAATTTAGCTAGCGCAGTACAACCGCTAGCCTGGGGTGTTTGCTGTGCACCCGCAGTAGTGATACACGACCGCACGCCGGTTACGATACTCATCAGATCGAAACGGGCATCGGAAAGGGTTTATCATAGTTTTCAATTATGTCGCGTTCTCGCTCTCTATACCATTCGTCGAGGAATTTCGACACGCAATAATTGCCAAATCGCTGTTGCCCCGCCTCAATATATTTTTCTGACAACAGTGAGTCATTGTATCTCATATATGTTTAGAATCAGTGTAAGTAATACACCCCGTGAAATTTGAAACATTGAAGCATAATATAATTTGTTTACGGGTGTCGTGAAGGTGTGGAAAAAGGTCCTGCGTACGGAGCGGTAGGGCGCAGTGACAATGTGTACCCCTTATTGAGAGTTTTAGTTTAGGTTTGTTTAGAGACTCAAATGATTATGGAAGGAACTATTGCCTTTTAACAACTAAATTAATTCCTTAAACATTCATAAATTGTGTTTTACAAATCAGAGTAATTGGCGAGAAAAGAAACATATTTTAATCTTGCTGGTTGCTAACGCACACCGCCGAATAAGTATATTTTATTTGTCGAGTATTCCCGTCGGGGGTGCGGTCAACAAGGTTTTGATAAATGCCTCGTACATGCTCCGTGAAATGTTTCTTTGTTATTTTTATGTATGTTAAAACCAAATGAGAGTCGTGTTTCTTTTAAATTGTACTTGGGAGTAGTCACAGCAGCATCTTCTAGTGGTGAAATATCTCTACGACATCCCCAGACCCTTTTTTAAGGTGCTCACATTAACGTTATGCTCGCTGATGGAATGCGCCATGTTTAGGATGTTCAACGTAAAAGAAAGGACCCCGTGGACATGATCATTTAGACCCTTGCGTTATGGTGGCAGGAGCACGTCTCCGATTGGTGTGTTTAGCGCGCCATCCCGCCCATATATTAAACGTGGTCCTGATGGGGCAACAAATGACGTCATAAAAGTCGGAGTGTCATGCTGTTGGATGTCGCGATCCTGGCGGTTGGTCGTAGAGATGCTGGCACAAAGCACGAGCGAATGTGAGTGTCGCTGTCATCACGGCGTCCCAACTTCTGGTTGCCGAAGTTTCCGTGGACTGTCACGCCGGAGAGTGACCCTCATCAGAACAGGCGTCTGCCACATCCGCCATCGCTGCAGGGACACCGCCAGGTTCGTGACCGGCGGCGACAGCATGACACTTCTACGACGTTACCAGGCGGAAATTGAGGGACCACATTTATGGACTCGTAAAGACACCAGTCCGAGACGCGTTCCAGGCATCATACTTACGGTGAAAACCTTCTCTTGGTGTCTTCTCTCGCGATAACGAGATCACTCGTGATTATGAAAACCTCAAGTCCGTCGTCAAGATACACGAAACTTACTAAAAAGAATGTTTCAAGCTTGTCGGAGCCACCTCAAGACATGGTCAGCGCATTTTCTTTACGGCGGTTATGCTCCATATCCCCCGCCTTCAACTGCAGCCGCGAAAAAACAAAAAAAAAAACATACGAACATTAAACACTTTTTTCTAATAGCTATGAGGTGAGTTTCTCTTGCGTTTGGGATGTGAAGTCTAGTTCAGACACTTGCGTTGGGTTACAACTGATTGCGCTAAAACCGGCGTTTAAGCTTTATGTGACTGCGTACGACCGGCTGTGGTAAAGGCTGTGTCACACACTTGCGTTTGACTACGACCGACTACAACATGGTCGGCTTTTAAAAGGCCCCTGAAAAGAAAAGAAAAATTTAACAGTCTGGTTGGGACACGCGTGTTGAAAAATTAATCTAAAGCGGGAAAAACAATTTTCAGAGCAATATTGACTGCGCGAGACGCGATTTAGTTGGAAGTCACCTCCTTTCCACTTGTTTTCTCTCTCGGCATTTCGGGCGCGTGGAGGAGACGTGGATCGGCTCCGCCTTCACGACCGAGATGGTCATTCCGGAATGACCCGTGACGTCATGGACTTCGCGCGCAGAATTTCAAATAAATCTGTCGCCGTCAATATTGCTCTAAATTTTTTTTTTCGCGTAGAATGTATTCTTTGACACGCGTGCCCCAACTAAACTGTTTAAAAAAAACATTTTTTTTTCTTTTAGGCCTTTACGAAAGGTTTCAAAAATTATTTTTAGCCTCCCCGGTCCTAAGACTAGTAGAAGTCGCAAGTTTATGAACAAGCCTTTACGACCACCTGCGAAGCAGCGCAGCCTGTCGTAAGCCGTCAGAAAAGGCTTCAGCGCACTCTGTTTTAGCGGAATAGGTTTTAGTGCGCTCGATTGCAACCGAACGCAAATGTCTGAACCACCTTTAGGACTTCTCCCACTTTCACTCAATTCAATCGCGACTGCTGACCAGGCCTGTTCTGTGGTTGAGGTCTTACAAGATATAATATTTATTTTCTAATTGGCAGATAACGAAATATGATCTTTTAGTTTGTACATTTCCTTATAATTCGTTTATTCTAACCCTTGCATGAGTGAAACTTTCCACCCACGCTTGATCTGTTTCGGGCTCAAGGGAAGGCGATTCCAACCATTGTACTGTTCCGCCATCTAGCGAACGTCATGTCAAAGAAGAAGAAAAACATATACTGGTGCCATCTGGCGGTTCACAAACAAAGCTTTACTTTTCTAAAACATTCCCGCTCACAGCGTTCGCGGGCCGTGGTGCTTGTGACGCTGGCTTCTGGTATCTGCTGATGATCAGAGCTTTACAAACTATGTAACCTTCGAACTTACAAATCGGCAATCTGAGCAATCGAATGAATCTGAACATTTTGAAAGCACATGTGCCGCAAGCAACGTTTTCGATATTTGTCGAAGTGGGAAGTATGGTCGCCGTGGCCTTGGAGCAACTCTCCCACGCAGCTTTCAGAGCTTCAGTTCTTGAAAGAAACATTTTCGTTGCTAGATGGCTTCAAGAACGAAAAGAGGGCATTGTGTTGCAGAACAGTTATCTTCAACTCCTGTAGTTTCTCGCTCCAACGGTAAAATAGAGGATTTTACTATTTTTGAGCAGTTGATTGGCCATAAAAAGCATATTTCCAAACCTGTTTTTGTGTGTTTTTTTTTTGCGTGCTTTGCGGAAAAAATATGAACTTGGCACAGAGCTCTTATTAGAAAACTTTCATACGAAAAAGCAAACAAAAAAAAGTTCACCACGGGGCTTACAAAATGTCGCCCATGTAAAAGTGGCTTTAAATCTGCAGTGCTAACGCAAGAGCAGATAGGGATAACGTTCTTTTCTTTTCTGACCACCACAACTCGAAATCTGTCGCGAAGCGAGCCAACAAACAGAGAAAGGGTCTCCTTGCCAAAGGGATTTCGCTTGCTCTCTTCTGAATAGCTGTATTTTCTTTCGCTCGACTGGCGTATAAACTTCCGCAGGCTGAAGAAAACACCTTCACTGCTTCCGCCTTCTTCTGTGTTCCATTCCTTCTTTTGCACGACTCGAATTTTCGCCATGACAGGTGAGCGCTACTTCCGTCAGTTGAGGTGCTCCTTTCCGCCCACTACATCAATAAACTCGCACTGCAAGCAGTGCCGCTTTCAGAAAGTTTGCTCAAAAATGAGCAGTCGCTTAGTCGGTCCTTATCGAGGTGGCTGGGACGATGCTCCTGACAAGCACTCCAGACA
>JAZHYW010061806.1:0-12127 GCA_037355805.1 Ixodes ricinus
ACTCAAGCGATTTTCATGGATGCGATTTGCTAAATTTTTTGCTAAACGCTATGGCATGCATTACAAATTGGTAATCCCAAATATTCAGGTCACAATAATTTTTTTGAGTTATTAGTCACAGTTTTGGTCCGTACCGTGTTGCTTCGAATCTGAAAGTCTCTACTGGCAACAACGATAACGTGACGCCATTGTGGAAGGCAGGGGTTCAACTTTTTGGACTGTAGACTTTGTTCCCAACTGATTCGAAACGGTTTCCATGGTGTCAAATGAATGTTCTAGAAGCTCGCTCCAGCACCGAGCGCTTCCAGCATCGTAACAAATGATTGGGACATATTTATTATGCTTAGACTGTTTGCTCGACTGGCAAGCCTATGCCAAGCCACTGACGTCACGGCACTGAACAGTCAGTGCAGCGTATATTTGAACGTTGGTTTTTTCGCATTATTCTCACTTGCCGATTTCACAATAATCTGCTATGAAAAAGATTTCGCGATATAAAATAGCATACCGGAAAGTGGGTAAAGGCCTGGGGAGTCGTAGGTGTAAATGGAGTTGGATTGAGGTAGCTAACAAAAAAATCGCCGGAGTACCCCTTGGCTAGTGGGGCTCAGTGCGTCAACAGATACAAGGAGATGTTGATCATTATTACCAGTGGCCATCACCGACTTGTAATGTCCGATTCTACTTGCGATTTTCAGTATCGACGTCGACCATCTCGGCTGCGGTCCACGCTTTTGCAGCCCGAGCGAAGTCGCGACTGAAAATAACGAGCAGAATCTCGTCGTGGGAGTTAGGCTTAAACGCGTCCATTGTGCGGCGTCCACGTGGAATGAATTGCCGCACGTCAGATTATTCGTGCACGAAATGTTGCAGTGTATCGAGCCTCGTTGACTTTTGCTGAAGCCGCTCAAGTAGTCGGACATTGTTAGGAGGACAGAGAATCAACAATTCTAACACGAAAAAGAGCATGGGGGACTCACACAGACACCGACACACATTGCATTTCAATGGTTTGTTTATGGGCGACGCCAGCTTCTTGCCCACACCCCAGTGCGCATGCGCAGCGCCGGTGGCGTCTGCCAGGGGCGCTCCGGTTTGTTCGTAAACATGAGTTGGTGTATACTTCGTGTCACTAGTTGCGTGCAGTGCGGGCGAAGGCCACGCCAGGAGAGGGGAGAAAATGCAAGCACTAGAAAAACGGGTGGAAAAGAGAAACCTCCTTTTCTCTCTAACGTTCCTAGTGCTTTTCTTTCCTCGCCTCGCCTCCTCTCCCACCTTCCTGGTGCTCGCACTTTCTCTCTTCGCCTGGCGTTGCCTTCGCCTGCACTGCACACAACTAGTGACACGGAGCATAGTGAATTTGTAATTCCGGTCATTTTTGCTTCGTGGGTTCGTTGAAATTGTTTCGTTAAACGGAAATATTTGTTTAACAGGAATTCGTTGTAGTGGTCCGGGAAACATTGAATGCATAGGAGATTAGCCGGGACTTTATTTTACTTTACCAAACTAGGCGTTTTTGTAGTAGAGGCGTTTGTTGTAAAGGTGTTTGACTGGATTCATTTCTTTACGCCCACTAGCGCTCTGATACACCTTGTACATAGCGTGATGAGCGTGCCATCCATTTGTTTGCTCTTTCTTTTACTCTTTCTAGGCCTGGGTGCGGCAGCTCCAAAGGAGTTCCAGCAAGATGCAGTCCCCGTGGATCCCACTGGCTCGTATTCCGTCCTGGCTCGGCCACCGGAGTGGGTCTTGCCCTGCGTCTGCGACAAAGCAGAGCCGCGGGTGAAGGTCATCTACTTCCGCAAGGTGGAGCACGTGCATCGCGATGCAGCCCGTGGTGACGACTCTGCCGGTCGCGGCGGGTGCAGTCTCTCCTGGCGGCGGGCCCCAGCAGCCGGGCGTCGTGCCAGGTGTGGCTTCCCTGGTTCCGGTGAGTCTCTCGGATTTCTCGGGTGCAACGTTTTCGGTGATGTCGGTGCAGGATTTTCGCGTTGCAAACGCTGCTGTGGACGTTTTCATTATTCTTTAGTTTGTAGAGTGCCAAGAGAAGCCAGCCCACCCAACTTTGGGGAAAGCTTCTGGGTGACTGTGGATTTCGGTTAAAAGGGCAACAAGCGAGATGACGGCCAACGAGGAAACATTCTGGCAAAAGACGCATTTTTTGTTCGTATGGGGGAGTGAAAGCAGAAGGCCTCCTTTTGTTGGTTTGTTAACAATGTACTCACGAGGTTCTTATTTTCGTCTACTTTGTATGGCCCAAGGCAGGTCACGCTGCGTTGGAGGGAAAGCCAGTTAGCAGAGCAAGCTGGCTGTTTTTGCTTCCCGAGGCGGTCGTGTCAACTGCCCCGGAAGAAAAAATTTTCTGTTTTGCGGACGGAGCGGGGAGAGAGCACGGGCGCACCCTCTCCCCACTCCCCCCCCCCCCCCCCCCCCCACCTAAAAATTTTTTGCTTTTCTTCTTCCGAACAAATTCACAAAAATTGCTCAAAGAGAAAAAAAAGGCCGGCATGCTTTGCAACAAGCTGGATTTTCCCTCAATGCGACCGCTTGCACGTTAGGGGAAAGCCTGCTTGCAGAGCAAAATGAGTGCGCTCTCTTGCAGTTCGATATGCTCGGTACTTGCGCTGCTGACTCTTTGTCCGATGTAACCATAGTTTTTGCTATATATTATCGCTTAGTAACATTGCTGCACTTTAGAATTATTCGATAGAGAGGGATAATTAGATGTAAACGTGTGCAGATCTGAGTCAGGTTTGAGCTGTACTTGCATTATAATACAATCGAACTCCGGATATATCAAATTCGAAGAGGATCGTGATATAGTTCGGTATATCAACTGAATTTGATATACAAAATATGCTAAATTATAGTTTCAGTTGAAATCTCCTGCTGTCCAATACCGAAGGTCGTGACAAGCGGGAGCATTACCATAGAGAGCATCCAAGAGCCGCTAAATACAGAAGACGTAGTTGGTGAAGACCACAAACACCGCGCACTTACACGCACACCCAGGCGGGACCTACACAGCATTAGCAACAAAACACGAAAATAATAATAAAAAGTGAAAGAAAAATGGAAAACAAGACGCATAAAAAAAGTTAAGCAAGTAACAAAAGAGAAAAGCTCACTTAATTCAGGCAGCAAAAGACAGGCAAAAGATAAAAAAATAGGTCAAAGCAAGAACGACAAAAGAAAAAGATAAACAAAGATAAGGCGTTCTGAGTGTGATTGCACAACTGGGTTGTTGCCAGCACACCTGACTGCTCATTTTGGGGTTAGGGAGTCATGCAGCATCAGCAGTGTTCGGGGAAGGGGCGCAGGCTACCGTTCCGGCAGCAAGCACTCCCTGCTTTCCCTACCGCATGCCTGCGTGCCCCTTCCCCTTGCTTTTTGCCATCCCCCCACTTTTTTTTTTTTTTTTTACGGTTCAGTGTTTTGTTTTTTTTACCGCGTGTATGCTGGCGTGGTGGTCTGCCAGCCCCGCAACTCAAGCGATGTGCTTGCCACCGGCGCAATTGGATCGTGAGAAAAGCAACGGGGGGCCTGCTGGGCTTCGTTCGCTATATCGAGTGTCCCCGCCATGGGAGTTTGAAACAAAAGACAACGCTCCTATTGCATTACATGTGATGTTCTGGGGGATGTTTGGACTGTTTGATGTACACAATAATTCGAAATACCTGAGTGTGATATAACCGGGCTCGAATGTAGTAATAATCTTTCCGTTTTATTTTCCTAGGGCTTCAAACTTGTTTTCACGTTATATTCATGGTTGCCTTATATTCGTGCAGGTACGGTACTATAAGGCAGTAGAAGCAGCCTCTGAAGCTAAGAGCTTCATTTTCGGCCTTCACTGTGTACATCAGCCCCAAAGATGCCTAGCCTGCCACGCGAGCATTGACATTCAGTTCCACCTCCATAATGGAAAGTTAGATCTATAGCATGTGCATTTGTACGCTGCATAGTTAATGTGCCTCCATCTCTTTTGCCGTTTCTAGGTTCGGCTGCGGCATCTCCGCGGAAGTCGAGCAACATCGGGTCCCCGTGGATCCGACTCTTTTAGTGCAGTCACCTTTGCACGCACCCTCTGCCGTCGGCGAAAGTGTACGGCCGCAGGAAGACCTCGTTCAATCTCCACGAGGTCGAGCGGTCCTAGCAGCCAGTTGTCGCGACAAAGTTGTTGCACCGTTGCGGCACGGCGTTTGGCGGCGTTGCAATGCATCGAACCTAAACAAGTCGTCGTCGTGCCGGCACGACCCACCAGTTCGGGTGAGGGGCTCACTTGGTTAATTTTTGGAGGGGACGGCACGGTGCTTGGAACGCAACTCCGACCGGTGTACACGTCCTCAAACGTGGTCCCTCGGTTTTCACCGGATGACGTCGTGGAAGTATGGCGCTGTCGCCTGCCGGGATCCTAGCGGGGTGCAGCGGCGGAGCAGGGTGCGGGAGACGCCTGTTCTGCCGCCGGTCGCTCTTGAACTTGACGTTCCGCAGTAGCCTTGGTAGCCGGGAGTTGGAAGGCCGCCACAGCAGAGACACTCTTGGGCTTTTTTTCTCCGGGAATTTCTACGTCCGACCGTTGGGGTCGCAACGATCGGAGCGTGACGCTGCAAGGGCCCTAAACTCACCATACTTAAAGTTGGAGCTAAAAGTTAGCGGAGCGCGCAGACTGGACGTCGGCAAAAAAAACGCAAAGTCATCGTCGTGATAGGCCAATCGGCACGCTCCATTAACTTCGGCCCAAACTTTGTGTTTGATCGAGTTTAGAGGCCCAGCTTCTGCAATGTCGTTCGTTGCCACTTCGAGAACACTTTTAGAAGCACAGGCTGAATGGGACGCCGGACATGCTGTTGGAAGAAGCATTCCAGGCACCGTACCTTGGCAAAGCAACTTTTTGTTTGTCTGCAATTGCTGTCGGAGTTTGATTTGTAACCCGGAACGATTCGCTTTGTGCATGCTCAGCAGGAAAGTGGCGCAGGGGCTTTATTGGTTACGGTCGACTTAGGCCCGCGGAAATATGGTGCATAGGAAGGCTTCGTTGCAAAATGAATAACCCTTCTTTGAAGAAATATGTACAGTACGCTTTACTGTGAGGGCAAGAGATGTCGGTTCTACTGGATTTCAAGATGAAGAAGCAACGGTGGTTAGGGTAGCCGGCAAGCAACGTTAGTAGAGCAAAGTCGGTTGACAAGCTTCCGGAACGCCTGGCACCTTTGCTTTGTGTGCCTGCTCGGTGGCACTGGCTCCACTATCCGCCCACTATACGGGCGGAACGTTGGATGCACATGGCCTGCGGTGAAAAGCGATTCTATTGTGGATTTTATAGTAAACATGAAGTGAGCAGAAAAAGAGCTTTGTTCGAAAACAGTCTCTCTCCGTTGCCCGCGGAGGCAGTGCCGCTGGCGGCGCTAGAGCGTTATCAGTCCAGGCTTTCATGAAGGCAACAGAAGAACCATTCTGCAATATAGCTCTTCGTAGGGCTTGTCACCTGATAGATATAAGTTTGTTGGCCTGTGAGGGCAAAAAAATTTAAAGTGCGGCGGTCTTGGCACAAGATCCGAGAGGCAGCCGGCTTCATCTAGTTGCTCCTCCACTGGTCTGCCACCACTTCCATGACAACCGTAAGCAGCATTTGTCCACAGGGAGCCGTGGGTCCACAAGACGGCAAGAGTGAGCTCGACCAGTTTGGCAAGCTCTTCTTTGGCAGCTTGGACCATGATACAAAAGACTCGAGGGCTGCTTTGAGTAGTAAGAAGGTGTCGTTGCTTGTGTGCTGCTATGAACTTCACGTCGATGCGCCAAACGATTCTTTCTGCCCGTGCAAGATGGAGCGGCCGGCACCGTGGCTTTCGTGGACGCAATCAGTGCCCATCGGGGTGTCTCATTGTGTGTGTGTCTGTGTGCAAGTGGGTTAGCGATTGAGTGTGACATTGTCGAACTTATTGGAACACTTTTTCACGTTCATTGATTGTACAACCATTTCATTTTGTGAATTCATTACAGTGATGGAAGCTGCATTTGACCTTTTGTGTAGCAGGCAAAACTTGTGTGTAGAGCAACTGCCTATGCTTTTGGAGCAGATGGCAACGTCTGTTAGCACATCGCTCTAAAATGAATAAGTGGCAGCGTCGCTAAATGAGCTCATCTCTGATAATGACTGTGGGCTCCTCTTTGATACTGGAGCACGTAGTATTTATTACCTTTTGTAATGACAAGAGATTTGGTGTGAAAGGAACACATAGCCTTCTTTTTAGACATAAGGCTGTGGTCAGGGTGGGTCCCATTTACAATGGGTACTAAAAAATCGCTCGAAAAATTAATTCTTATGCAACACTGGTTGTATTAAAGCTTATATCCCCTCCCACCTTTACACCCGGTAGTTTATTTAGTTTGTTTAATTCATATAGGATGCCACCAAAAGAAGCATATCTGCTAACTTGTCTTCCTTTAGAAAAGCATCCCCCAAGGTTTATGAACTTGCCAAAACTCGGGACTACAAGTATTAGCAAAACCTATATTTGTGCGTTAAAAGGTCACTGAAAAGATTCTAAAAAAAAAATGTTGTTATTAAACAATCTGGTTGTGACATAAACAAAAAAAATTAATTTTTCACAAAAAAAAAAATTTTTTTAGGCCAGTATTGATGGCACAAGAAGCGAATGAGTGGGTAGTCAACTCCTTTCCACTTGTTTCCACTCGGCATTTCGGACGTGGGAGGAGAAGTAGATAAGTTTGGTCATCAGGTTCAGGTGGAGAGAGTGTGAAGGTGTCGTCAGCTTGTATGCTGCTATGAACTTCACGTCGATGCACCACAAGCACAAACCTTCTCGTTGAGGTCGAAAGAGTGCATGGCCATTCCATGACGTCATAGACGTTGCGCCCAGAATTTAAAATAAATCTCGCGCCATAAATATTGCTCTAAATATAATTTTTTTTGCGTAAAATTAATTTTTTAACATGCTTGTCCCAACTAGACTCTTAAAAAAAAAAAGCATTATTTTTCTTTTCAGGGGCTCTTTAAAAGTGTCGCTGCTCTTTAGCGTCATTGGAACCAGAGTGAAGCCAAATTCGCTGCTCTTGTGATCATCAGCTGCACAGGAACTAGACCTTGACTACGCATTATTCAAATATTTAACCGCATTTTTGTTTCCAGCATGGATTTTTCTTTTAATTTGGGGATTAATTTACAGTCGAGACCAAAGAAGGTAGACCTGGAATAGTAAGTGCTGAGCATACTTTCCAAGTCTATTGCACTAACTCAGGCGGTCACCCGTGTCAGTTACTGCTAGGGGTGTCGCGAACCGGCCGAGGTTCGAGGTCAACCAGGTTCGACTTTTTCTAACCTTTAGTGGAAAGTTCGACGAGACCTTGTATTGAGGTTCGACTTGTGTGCGCATGCGCGACAGGCTGGCCAGTTGGCTTCGGATTGGATGGTGATGACTAAGAGATGAATTAAGGGCAGTGCTGATTTGTTATTTCAGTTAATACAGTACAAAAAACTGAGTTATTAACTTCTTCAGTGACTAGAATTGTTCTTTAATGTTCTGCTTTGTTTCTTTAATTGCAACTGTTTATAAAATAAAATAACCATTTGCATAAAGACAAATTCTCCAAACCTAGACGTGCTTGTATCAAGGTCTGGCCACACTGTCCACAAGTCGAACCGGTCGAATCTGGTGAAAAGTCGAAGGTCGTCGAAACCGGTTCGACAAAAGTTCGCAACACCCCTAGTTACTGCTCTTAGCTGGCGCGTTTCCACTTGCGGATTCGCGGGCGGATCCGCGCAGCCAGAAAGTGGATTTTGGAGCCGGGTGGTGAAATTGACTCGTCCCTGGCTAAAATCTGGATATGGGTCCCGGACTTTCCTCCGTAAAGGGCCGCCCACACTAGCGAGAAAACGCGCGTGGCACGCCGATCGCGGCGAATGTCACGTGACAGCACAGGAGGCCTCGCGCACTCGTGAACCATTCGAGCGAACGCATGATTTCACGCGCTCAACCGATTTTGCGAAACGCGATCGGCGCACGCGCGCGTTTTCTCGCTAGTGGGCGGCCCTTTATTAAAGGGATACTACAACGAAATTTCGGCTCATTTTTTTGGTCTATATGTGTTCAAAAGAGCAGTATCATATGGAACATACCAATATCTTGTTAAAAAAGTCTCGAAAAGGAATTTTAAAACGAATTAAACGATTAGCAAAGAGCACCTGGTGGATGTCGCTAACGCCTCGTTTGTAATGCTCGTCAAGGAACCTTGACAGCTAGTGACGGAGGTTGTCTCGTCTCCGGCCACGACGAGAGAAGGGGGAAGGAGGAACTCCCCTCTTCCCGAGAATCCTTTTGTGTGTCGCAGAAGTCGCTATTGTCCCCCTACAAGATTATAGAAGATTAACCCGTCACTCAAAATTCGTACAAAAGCAGCCGCTTCGGTGGCTGGAACGACTAGGCCATCCTCTCGACGTCAGCCTCGCCGTAGCTTTGCTCGTCTTGAGACGACCTACGTCACGATTGCGTTGGATGTCACGTGCTCTAAGCTGGGCCTTCTCCGAGCGCTTGCCAGAGTGGGCCGTTTATAACGAAAAATACAGCCACCAGGAACAAAATACAAACGTGCGATTGTCATTTACGGATATGGTGGACATGGGCGTCGGCAGGATTTTGTCTTGGGGGGGGGGGGGGCAAACTGAGAGCCCCTTTTTGGGCGTGTGCGCTCAAGGGGAAAAGGGGGGGGGGGGGTCTCACAGTAAAACACGAAAGAGCTGAATACAGCCTGCAAGATACACATATTTTTTATGAAACAATTATTTTTAAAAGTACAATGGATCAGTAATTTCAACGTAAGAAAAAAAAATATTATTGTATGATATGTACAGGCACAGTGAAAAAAAAAGGAATTTAGTCTATGACGCGGCAAAACAACAAAACGGTCCACTGTGGTTTCTTCTACTTCGTCCTTGTCTTTGCGCTGTTTTGTTTTTATCGGTCCACTCAGTTTATAATTATCTCAGAAATAACACAAAACACAAAGCTTTTATAGACAAGTATTGGCATCATATATGTACCTTACACAATAAAATAGCAAGACAGTGCACGTAAGTCACGCGCACACATAATAAATTGTCGCAGCAGTGAACGATACCCTTTTATTTCCATATTTAGCAATATTTGACGTTTATACAAGTTTTTAAAAGCTACCCCAAGTTGGCCAATGTTCAAATTTACAACTCTAATTTTCTGCACAAAATTGTCTTCCCTCGTAATATTAATTCGAAGCATTTCCCGGGTTGTGGTCCGTGGAAGACATCTGAAAGCTGCGTTAGCTGTGTTGGAAAGCTAGCACGGCGGGGCTACCGCCGGAGGGTTAGTTGCCATTGTAACTTTCCGTATTTCCTCGACGCGGGTTCCCTTAGCTTGCCATGCTCGCTCTGTCTCATTTCAGAACTGGAGTAAAATTTTAGCCCTCTTATCTTTATATTGGTTGTTATATATCTGATCAAGCTCAGCTTTGCATGAATACTCCCACAGTTAAAGACGAGTTTGACATACCTGTGAGAGTCGAGTTGAGGGCAAAGCCAATGTTCAGCTGGCTCTTTAAAGCCGGAGGATGCTCAGGAGTGACGGAGACAGCAGGTACATCGATAGATTGCAGGTCATGACGCAGCTCTGAGGTCACGTGCTTCTTCGTTGCACAAGATGGAATTGTCATTATCACTGTCAGCTTTCCGTTTAAAAAAGCTTCTGATGTCCATTTTCACTCCTGACCCATATCAGCCCACGGTTATATAAAAAAGTGGGATTGGGTGCGGAATGTGGCCCTTTCAAGCAACTGGGCCAGGAAGAGAGAGCCAGCAACAGCAAAGTGTGCCACCCTGTCACAGATATTCGACGGTGTCACGTGTGTGAACACGATGGTGTCAACGAGGACGGTCCGACACGCCTCTCTCGCGTGAGTTATGGCCCGGGGAGTATCGTTGTTGACATGGGGCGAACAGCGTTTCGCAGAACTCATTGTCCAAAAGAGGACGCCTGGCCCCGATTTTGACCCCCTCTTCTCCTTTTCCATGACCGCAACATGCTACGGGCAAAGGAGAAGAAAAACCCAAAGGCACATATACAAAACAGAGCACTGGCGTGAGCAGTGGCGTAAACGGGGGTGGTTTGGGGGTCGAAACCCCTCCAAAATGCCAAAGCTACCCCCCCCCCCTCTTCCCCCGGGGCCCGCTCGCTCCACTCCTTACGCAGTCGGTTTTACGAGGGGCCCGGAGCGAAGGGGAGCGCGGACTGTCTCCAACTCGTAGCTACGCCGATTTGTTCTGTTGGGCTTTTTGGAAGAATCCCGCTCTGTGTAGAAGACGCTCTGTTTTTGGGGCATTTTACTGACTTTCACCCGAATGCCTGTGATTCATCACAAGACAGGACTGCGATGTTCTCGGAAGTGGGTGCCCCTCCCTATGTTTTTTTTTTGTTTTTGTTTTTTTTGCCAGCTGGGCGCGGCTGATTGCAACTGACCGAGGGGAGACCTTATTCTTTTTTGTGTTTATTGCTGAAGGATCCAAGGAAACAAAAGTGCGTGGATTTTATTTTTAGGATTGCTTTCGGTTTCTCCGCTTGCTAGAAAAGCTATGGCGCGACGTCATTCGATCCCCCGTACCCGAGAGAGCTGGGGAAGGGAGGGGAGGGGAGGCACTCTGGCTTGGGGGGGGGCAAGTGCCCCTTTTGCACCCCCTGCCGACGCCCATGATGGTGGATCATATTCAACCTATTTTTGAACACGACGGGAATATTTCAAATTTCGTTGAAGTATCCCTTTAATCTCTCCCGTGACGCCGCATTTCTCCGCAGCACGGCACTGCCCGTCCCAACCATCGACGCTCGCGACTGTACTTTACAACCCTGCAGGCAACAAATATAATGGGTCGTGTTCCCAGCTAGGACTGAACAATATACCTCTACTGTGCTCTATCCAATTTTTCTTAGCATTCTTTTCTAGGCCTGGAATGCAACTATGGCGTTGCTGCCCACAGATTATGCTGTGCTTGTAGGCGTGAATCACGGGACTGCTCTAGCTTCCACCGCTGGAAAATATTGATCGTCACACCTCTAGCCTCTACGGTTGGAAAATATTCACGTGTTCAAAGCGGGCCATTCTGGGTAGTTTCCTTCGACGTTAACGGTGCAAACAATATTACATCGGTAATTTGCGGGATATTCTCAAGGACGACGACCTAGCTGTATGCCGCATCACAGAGCGAACAGTCTGCATGACAAGATGCCAGTTTGACCACAGTGAGACAAGACACCACGGATTGTAATGTAGGATTTAATCGTGGGCACACCCACACGCTCAATTTACATATTTACATGGAGATAAAACAACTGCTGTGTGCGCACTTAAGCCTAGCTCTTTAATTAAATTAAAGGAAAACCTCTCTTAGAAGCAGGGCACAGGATTTTTGGCTGTAGTTCAGAGCCACAGCATGGCCAAGTGGCCCCATCAAGAGTGTAAACCTTTGTGGAACTACAAGACTAAAACAAATAACGGAGGACACAAGCCAGCCAAGTACCACAGCTGAAAACCTGCACCACTAGATAACGACATAAATCTCTAAGAACATGCAATACTGTCCAATAAAGATCACAGACATCGTCGTTACTATACAAACACTGTGTCGCAAACGATGCAGACAGCTAACCACCCATTGCCAACACAAAGAACATATAGCCTGCCAAGAACCTCGGTATAGAAAAAAGCCTATTCGCAGATCTAGGTTCCAGCTAAAAATAATGATAGCTAAACTGGCCCTTGTTTCTTTGTTAGAAAAAACCTAAAAAACTGGTCCTGCGCTTCTGAAAGACACTGGAAAAATGGAGAGGCAGACATATTCCCGTGGAAGAACGGAAGAAAACCCATAGGGTCACTGAACGTACGTATAGGGACCAGCATTTCACCTTGTCGGCCATCATGGTACCGGCAAGAGCGGCTTACAACCTTTGACTTCCAGAATTGTATAATTAGCTGACTCTGTACATTCATGAGGTGCCATTTTGTTTAGCATGTTTGTAGAAGCTGTTTCTAGCCATAGGCAAGTTTCTTCCAGCTGTCTTTCTTTTCCTGCTATATCAGAAAGCTG
>JAZHYW010061807.1:0-28129 GCA_037355805.1 Ixodes ricinus
AATACGGTATACAATAACTCTATGGGGTGAGTGACGGTTTGACAAAAACGTCCGAATAATCGGCTGGCGATTGTAAATATAAATGGGAAAAAACCAAATAAATAATCCTTACAAACGTGTAAATAGAAAACTGGAAAGTTAGAGCGTATAATTCATTTCAAAATTCAATACTTAGCTAGTTATGACATTACACAATGACTGAGACCCATGTAACTCTCAAGGCATAAATGCAAGCGCGTAGGAGGCTTTGGCATGTTCACACGGCCAGAAGTCTAATGACCATGATAGAACTGATGCCGACAATGTGCGATAGATACAACATGGGTCACTAAACACAACGTACGTGTGAATGCGAAGGAGTTTTAACATACACGGTTACAGAGATATAAAAGAAACGGCTGAGAATGGTGATGCTGATAATGCCAACATCCAAAGAATAATGTGACGAGAGGACACGCCCTGCGTTTCTCTTGTATCTTCATCTGCACGGTTGGCGCACATTGCAACCCTGTTTCTTTACGCACGCTTTCTGTTGCGCTGGTGGTAGGGGACCTGTTACAAGTGGGCAGGGCCTCGTTGGAAAAATTGCGGCCAGACACAGGCCGGGGTTTGGAGACCCCTGGATCTGATATTTAGCTCATTATTGTGGGTAGACCTTTTTTAAGTCAAAATTATACGCATATGCAAAATGCTGAGCTTCAAAAACTGGTCTTGCCACTGTGTGCGGAAAAATTTGGAGGGGGCACCAGTCCAGCAACTGCGGGCGTGCCTCACAAAGGCCCGACCACTGGACGAGCCACACCCACCGGCAGCAAGATGGTGGCTCCCGGAGGCACTACTTGCATGTGGGTATAGGTGCACCCCTCCTATCACAGAACGGCGCAGCAAAAAGGTTTGCCCGACCCTTTCCTGCGCTATCGTGCGTTACTCTGTGGCGATTCCAAACGGATGAACTTGGTGCACGCCCTGTGCCTCCATGGCACAAATATAGCTGCGCTGCAGCATCTCTGAAATAAAGCACTGCCACAGCAAGCATTTGGGTGGAAAACAAAGTTTGCGTCTCTTACAGTCACACACACTAGCTTGGACCCGCTTGGTATTTTGTGTCTCCCCGTCTTTTTCGAAACATGTGGTTGCTCTCTCCTCCACTCGCCTCCCGCACACTCTCCGACTATGTGCGAGCGGACACGCTCAACACCTTCTAGATGACAAGGCCGCAGTGCCACATTTTTTAGGTCACTTGGCAGAGGACGGCACGGAGCACCGATTAGACGCAAGTTCCGAGTCGGCGTGTGTGGAATCGGCGAGGACTCGAGTTCCAGTAGAGCAATGACGCAGCACTGGAGCGGTACTCTTCCCTTACAGGAGTGCTTTCTCCGCTCAAGCTGCTAATAACACATTCTGTGCTTAAAAAACATACACCGTTGACCTAGTATTCTTGAATAGATATGGTGACTTCTTCGGTCTTGTTCGGGAAGAATGGCTGCTCACCCTCTCGTCCCTGGTCTGGAGGGGTGTGGCGACTTGTCCTGGTGCTGCACGCAGGCCTCCAGCTCCTTGTGGAGAGCCCTCAGCACTGATCTGGGAGACTGCGACATCTTCAGCTGCAGGAACCAGCGGTCGGACCAGCCTGTGCGAAGAGCGTCCTCCTCAGGGTGCGACAAGAAAAAAGCACAAACTGCAGAGCCGCCGCGTAATTCACGCCTCTGGGACTGTTTCCCCACGGATTTGCTGCGAGAGGCAGCCTTTGAGAATAACAAAACTGGGCAAGAATAATATACTTGTTGCCTAAAATAAAAGTGAATTTTGCCTAGAGTTTATGCAGTGTACAAAAAAACGACAGACCATCGCACGAGAGATTTGTTTTTTTCCGCATATGACCAAAACAAAGTTTTACAGCTTGGCCTGACAAATGAGTCAGGGCTTCATGGACCTCCATATGCGTTTGTGGACCCCAAAGGTCTAAGAGACTAAGTGCTTAAAGAAACACTACCACCGCCCCAAAATTTTTTTTTTTTTTTTTTAAATGTTTTGTTAGGTGATTTAACATGGTGTCAAGAGACTACCCAATCCATAGTTTGCTGCAGAATCAACGTATATTTTTAATACAGTAGGCTCGTGATAATTCAAACTCGGATTATTCGTACTTCCGGTTAATTCAAACAGATTTTAAAATTTTGGTTGTCCCACTATGTTTCCCAATGTACCGTATGTACTCGCACAATGAACGCACTCGCTGCAGTACGAACGCACCCCCCAAGTCGGCTCTCAAAATTTCGACTTTTTGTTTCCCTCGCATAATAAACGCACCCCCAACTCAGAGGTAAAAATTTTGACCCCCTCCCCCCACGCGCATAGCGAAATGAATGCACTTTTCTATCCTGTTGCAGTGAGGTCGTGAATGCATGGGCAGCGTGGGCGAACAAAACGCCTTGCAAAAGGCGTTAAAAATAAAAAAAATCCAGCGGAAGCAAGAAAAAAAACATGGAGAGGAGCTTTTTTTTTTTTCTTGCACAGCGCAGTCTGGACTTTGGGTCGCGCGCCTCGCGGAAGGAGATAAGAAAAAGAAGCGGAGAAGTCCTCGCCTAAGCGAAGTAAAACAGCTTTCGAAAGTCGGCCAAAAAAAAACAAAAAACAACACGGAATTAAAAGAAAAGAAAAAACATAAAAAGGGCTTTTTTTTTCTTCCTTTTTGCACAGCGCAGTTTAGTTTCGAGGCCGCGCGCAAGGAGGTAAGAAAGAAAAGCCCCGGCTGAAGCAAGCAAAACAAAACAGCGTCGCGGAAAGGCAAAAAAAAAGTCCACGGAACCAAGAGAAAAAAGAAACATAAAAAAGCTCTTTTCTCTGTCTTTTTTTTTTTTTTTTTAACTTCTGCGCAGTTTGGTTACAGTGTACTAGAATACTTGGGGTAGTGTTGGGACCGGAGAGGGGCTCGCCTGAAGCGCGTGGTATTGATCGCGACAGGTGTCGACACCGGCGCGTTATCCGGAAGGTGAGCACATGCGCGGCTGCACGCGCGAAAATATGAATCTTTGGTGCCGCTTTGGTGGAGTGCGCATAGAATTTATGATACAGCTACGACCTGCCAGTGCGTCGTTCCGCGGCATCAATTGCGCTGCGCCACGATCGTTAGCAACATGATGCTTCAATGTATTGGACGTACAAGCTACATTACCTTCCTTACATAAAAAACAATTGCGACTCTAAAGAAGCGGATTGCAAGTTGTTTGAGCGTAGAATTAGCTGCGACTTTCGGTTTGTCGGATGGGTGAGCATTTTAAATGAAATGCCCATTTCCTTGGTCGCAAAGGCCGAATATTACATATTTGAAAGGGATATCTAAAACTCAGGAGCAGTTTTTTCCCCCTATCTTATTTTTATAATCGAGAACGAAACGGCACATACTAAAGTCCGAAATTGTTTGAGTATGTTTTTAATACCCCACGCGGAACTTCTCTGTATCTTCTTTTTCTGCCCGCTCTTCTTTCTTTTTTTTTTGACCATAATCAGCTGTGCTTTACTTGACACTCATTCTTGTGTCTCATTTATGCGACGAACCACCCAAGCGACTTGGTCGCAAAGGGGTAGAGAATCTTTTATTTCTTCCGGGCTGCCAATACGACCATCCGAAGACCACCCGATCGCTCACTTGTAAGAAATGGCTTATAAGCCGTGACAATTTTTATCACTCGCTTTAACATTGTACTTAAGCCCAAAAACTGAGACAACGTGGGCTGAACAAGTAATGCTTTATAAGATTCAAAGAATAAAACACGCAACTATTTCACATCATTTAGACCAGGAAACAACAGCACACGTAATTAAGGCAAGGTAAACGTTGTAATAGTTGACAGCACGGCATTGAAATACATGGTTACAATGGGCAGAGCGCATACATGGTTACGTTGTGCAGCACATACATGGCCCTGAAGGTATACTTGGCATGCCACATCAGGTAAGTTGTCGAAACAAATGAACACCGCCCTTTCGATGCTGATCTTGTTAGACTTCGGCTCAAGAGCAGTCTCCCGACAAGCAACACCAGTAGAAGTTGCTGAACTTGTGAAACAGCCCAGAAGAGTGCTGGCATAGTCAGGGAGCCTACAGTGCGTCGCGATCGATGCCTTGTGGTATAACGGCAGGAGCTTCGCTGTTCACCACTGGTGACAAGAAGTCTGTTTCCCGAGCGAGCCCCGAACGCTTTGTAACGATGGGCTCTGGTGAACTTGCCTTCCGCTTCCTCTCCTCTCGTCCTGCGAGGAGGTGCTACTTACTCAGGTCCTGGGGTACACTTGGCAGCGAGAGTCGGTACCGCGTCTGGCGTAAGCGCTGGGTGTCCAACGAGAGGATCCTCACTTCCTTTCCGCCGATGATGTGGACGTAGTCTCCGAAGGATGAAGCGGGAGCTCGAAGTGCAGCTCGCAGACAGCGCTTGTTTCTTCAAGACGCTTGTCCGATCACTGCAGATTCTTTCCCAAAGATCTCTTTTGGCTCCCCCGCTTTTTGGAACGCCGAAAAGGGACGCCGTTTTCACTCCTTTCACTCGGATGAGGCCCGTTTTGCAACCAGGTGAAGAGCAAGAGTTCTGTCGCTGTTTCGCCGGCGGCATTCCGGCACTACCCTTACGCGTTCACTTCATCCGCAAAATCAGAACACAAGATTCAAAGCATATTACGATCAAACACACGGAACTATAAAATCTTGGTCCCGAGACGCGCACGCTCGAAGAGAAAGACACACGGAACTATACTCTGTTTCACCTTGTGTCGAACCACAGGAAAAGCTACAAGCGCGAGCTCCTTGCTGTAGGGCACGCCTCGGCGGCACAAGCTCTCGTGCACCAGGAGCAGCTGCCAACGCTATGAGCTCATGCGCTTGTAGACTTTCGCTTGCAGTTCAACATAAAGTGAAACGGAGTGATATAAAATCGTGGTACCAACACGTGCACCGTTCAAAGTGAAAAACAACAAAAGGCGGGCTGCGCGATGTTTTCCGGATAACTCGACTACAGCGCCGCCACGAACTGTCAATACACGCGCCCCTCACGAGCTCCCATTGCCGAGCCGCTCCGGTCCCAACACTACCCAAGTATTCTAGTACACTGTAGTTTGGTTTTGAGGTCGCCAACGCGAAAATAAGAAAAGAAAAAGCGGAGCGGAAAGAAAGAGACGCGCAAGAAAGAAACAGCAGGGAGAAGAGATTTTTTTGCCCATCGGAGGTTTGGTCTCGAGTCGGGCGCCGCAAGCAAGCAAGGGATAAGAAGTTACGTCAATGTTTCGGGATAGAAAGGGCCGTTCATTATGCGAGTAAGTAACGGACGCAAAAAATCTTTACCACCGCGTAATGAACGCACCCCCAACTTTGCATCGACGCTCGGGGAAAAAAAGTGCGATTCATTATGCGAGTAAATACGGTGTTTATAAGCCGCTTAATTCGAACAACGTTTTCGCCTTTCGTTTTCCTGTCCGACGTTTCTACGGTCGGCTCTGACTAAGCCTCTTTCGGTAAGACCGAAAGAGGCTTAGAGAAGCGGGCGCACCCGGAGCTCGAAGACGCACTTCTCTTGTGGCTAAAGCGAAGACGGAGCTCCAACCTTCCTGTGAGTGGGCCGATCTTGCGGGAAAAGGCTGATGAACTGGTCTCACCGATGAATTTAGAAAGCTTCAAGTGCAGTGATGGCTGGATCTCGCGGTTTATGGAACGGTATGGTTTGGCATTTAAGACTGTCAGCGGTGAGGTGGCAGCGGTGGATCTAGGCGTTGTCATGCAGCTGGCAGCAAACAAGATTGCAGTGTCTGCTGCGGGAGCATGCCCCAGGTGACATCTATAACGCGAACGAGATGGGTCTTTTAATGCGAATAGCATTCTTTGGATACTTCACGCACTTTTCGTCTATGTATCTATCTATCTATCTATCTATCTGGCTATCTAACCTCTTACGCCGCGGGTCGATAAATAAATAAAAAAGACCGGCGCCGGCTGGGATTCGAACCGTTGACCCTTTGATCAGCAGGCAGACGCGCTAACCACAGAGCTATGAAGGCAGTCATTCAACGCACTCTAAACAGTTGTTTATATCTTTACCATAGGACGCGCTTTACAGCGCTGTCACAGCTACCGGTGCGCGCGCGTTCCATGCACGAGGGCTCATTCACGCTCTCCTGCGCTCACCCTCTGCCTCGAGCTCACGCTCTCCCGCGCTCGGAGAGCCGCTGCTCAGCCTCACGAGAGCGGAATGAGCCCTCGTGCATGGAACGCGCGCGCACCGGTAGCTGTGACAGCGCTGTAAGCGCGTCCTATGGTAAAGATATAAACAACCGTTTAGAGTACCGTTGGTTGAGACTAGCTGAGACGCCAGAAAGTCTGGTCGGTACCATTTTGAGTGTTTGTGCGTATGGCGCGTGCTTTGCTCGCCTTCCTAAGTGACACAAACGCACGTGCTGGGCTGCGGAGATCGTGCGCAGGGCTGTGAAAGTGTCAACAAATTTAGAATCGCCTCAAGAGTGGGCTGGCGTATCTAGAGTGTGCCGGCCACCTGACGAACGCGCATAACTCCGCACCGTTTGATGCTATTCGCATTAACGTAGATAATCATTCCCAAAGGATGGGTTCTGCTGATTTTTTTATAAGGGTTTGCCTAACCAGACTTTGTGTCATCGTGGTGAACGCTGCACCAGAGGCAAGCTGAGCAAAGAGAGGGTGACCGTCATGGTATGCGCAAGCATGGACGGAAGTCACAAGCCTGAACTTTTTCGTAATTGGCAAGGCGAAGCGTCCGACATGTTCCAAAGGCATCCGAACGCTTCCAGTCATGTATGCTTCGAACACGGGCGCCTGGGTGACCCAAGCTCTGTTCGAGAAATGGCTGCACAAGCTTGATGGTGATTTTAAGCGTGCCAAGAGGAAGGTCTTGTTTGTGGTGGATAACTGCCCAGCTCATGGACATGTTGAGGGACTGGAGGCAATCCAGTTAGAGTTTCTGCCTCCCAACACCACAGCTGCTCTTCAGCCCCTGGACCAAGGGGTGATAAAGAACTTGAAAGTGTACTACAGGAGGCAGTTTCTACAGAGAATGTTGCTGTGCATGGACAATGACAAGCCATACACCATCGCACTTCTTACTGCCATTGGCATGCTCTCGGATGCATGGGACTCAGTGACTGAAAACACTATAAAAAACTGCTTTCAACATGCTGCTTTTACCACTGACTGCGCCGATACTGCACCTAGCAATGATGACCAAGACGATACCGAGGATGAGGACCAGCTCACTGGCATCCTGCTTTCTGGCCTTGAAGCACATAATGTGAACGCCGAGCTGGCGGAATATGCTAGTCTTGACGACGATGTGTGTGTTTGTCGTGATGACTCATTAGAGGACATAGTACAGGAAGTAATTCCAGCACAGCGCAGCAGTGAGAGTGAAGATGACGATGAAGAAAGGGATGACCCTGTACGAACTGTCACAGCTGCAGAGGCCTTTGAGCACATCGCTCAGCTCCGGAAGTTTCTGTCCGCAAAGGAAGAGTCCCGTAAAGAGCTACTGCGTTGGCTGGTATTGAAAATTTTGTTTTGAAATCTCATGTGCACACTAAACAGTCCACAATCGACAACTTTTTTGCCGGATGACTAAACTGAACACTTTCACCAATGTGTTATGCCTGTACTTGCTTATTATTAGGCCTATATAGAGGAAACTGGCAAAAATCATCATAGTATGTGTAGCTATCCATGTAACAAATCATAATGTTGTCTAGTATCATATTTAGATGAATTTCTGATAATTCAAACTTCTGATAATTCAAACTAAAATCTGCGACTTTCTGGAGTTTGAATTAATGAGAGTCGACTGTAAAGCCCAAAAAAAACTCGACTGCTCCGAACCGAAACCTGAACATGAGCACGAACGCCACGTGGCCACACCCGACCGCATTTTCATCTTCTCCGTTTCTCAAGCCTGTGAAGCAAACGACGACAACGACAAAGTTGCGTGTACTGTTTGTCGTCCAATTGCTTCGCACTAATATCCCCTTCCGCTCCACGTTCTGCGCTTGAAGATCGATTGGCCTGCAACCACGAACGACAGTTCTGAAGTAGCGGCCCCACATCCGTCGCAACGTTGGTCCGTCGTGCGCCGCCATCGCGTTGTCCAACCAGCAGTACGCTGCCATATTGAGAATGACGTGGACGTGCACTTCCCGTGATCTGTGCAACATTTCTTTTTCTATCAACGTATTTCCAGCTTCTTTGAGGCCACAAAATGGGGTTTATATTCTTCTCTATTTTTAACATTGAATGTGCGACTTATATGTCGTACGACTTTGAATATATTTGGTACACATAGTTTGAACGACCCCCCGCGACAATAAAAAAAGAGAGTGAGCGCGACTGAAACTGGTCACTTCTCGACCGGCTGCTTTTGGGCAGGAAAGAAAACGAATTTCGAGCCGCAAATTGTGTTCTGGGTACGTGGGCTCTTATAGGTCATGTTCAAATAAAAACGTCAGCAAGCATAATAATGCGTTTGCATGATTGTAACCGTGCACTTTTTTCGCCAAATCGGTGCCCGAAAATACATGCGCGCTACAATCGACACGGAAAACCGAAACTTGGAAAGAAAAAACGCAATACTCGGTACGAGGTGGCTAGCCCCATCACCATCGTGACCGTTTGTTTACATTCGCCATTTTGGTATCCGTATCACCCGTATTCTCTCACACTACAACTAATGTCTGCCGTCTCAAGATGAAAAAAAAAAAATCGTCTAGGAGGTATTATGAATACAAAAGGCCATCACGCTGACGGGAAAAGATAACAACGGAGCGGCACCGCCTGACCTCGCAATCCCAGCGGCCCGACGAGCTTGCAAAGATTTTTGGAAGACGACCTTCCCAGGGGCGACGGTCCAACACTCGTCACGAGCGCAAGAAGCACAGCACCAAAAACGCTTTAGACGAAAGCAAGGATCACCTCTGTGGACAGCGAAGAACCATTGTCAAACTCCCACAACGGCAACTAGTGCACGGTAGTTATTTTTGTATTGGCGTGATTTTCATAAAACCTGCTCTACGAGGTACGTGCTCCCTCCGCGGTACGATCGGGGGTGCGTTATGATCGAGCGAACACGGTACCCTGTCAGTGTCCCTTTAAGCTGCTGACACTCACCGAGGTAGTGTCCGACGCCGAGTCCGACAGCCGCCGCCGCCACCACGACGGCCAGGAGGGTGAGGGACCAGTTGAGCCTCGTGTTGGGGACGTGCCTGTAGCGCCGCACCCCGGGCCTCAGTTCCAGGCCCGCAGGAAGGGATGCGTCCGAGCTGGCGGTGCCGGGCTCCAGCGAATCGGAGGACAGCACTTCCAGGTTGCCGAACGAGCTGGACGTTCCCACTGCGGCAACGACGCACCGACACACACCGTGAAACAGGGGGGCACAACTTCCCCGTTTGCCGACGAAATAACCGCGTTTGTCGGCTCGAATGTGTCGAAAAAAGCATGTAGACGAAAGGAAGCGGTCAAAACACGAAAAAGCTTTAAAGACCTCTGCATTTTCTGAAGGTAAGATCAGTGGTGGCCTACAAGGGACAAGTCAAGGACCGAACCGAACTAAATTCTGGGGTTCGCATGCCAGACCTATGAAAGCCCTTCAACACGCCACAGCGAAGGACTGAGAATTCATTTAGGCCATATGGGGGGAATCTTCCAACGTTCAACTGCGATCTTGGTTACACAATGCCTTCTCGGAAATAAGCCCTTCGAATTGAGGGCACTTCAGCTGGAACCCGAGCCTACAAACTCGGGATGCGTAAGGAGGCGGTTTGCCAGCTTACGAACTTACGCCAGCAACCACTTCTCTACAGCTACGACACAAGTGGCATCTTGAGGCACACTACTCTCATTCACTCGGACTAATCGTGACATCTTGCAACAATTTCCTGTTTCGAACCTGCAGATGACAAATGGACATACCCGAGAGCTCACTGAAGCTCATGAGCGACGTGTGGCCGAGGGCAGACGAGTTCATTGAGTGGAGGCTGTTGTCTGTGTCTTCGTCGATGATGTCGATGTCGCTGTCACGGTTGCTGCTGCCGTGAGCATCACCGTCAGCTTCGCATTCGTCCTCGTCTTGGTCCGCGGGCTTGGCCAGCGTCATTTCTCGCTTTGTGTTGGTCGTGCTAAGGGGAGAAACCCATCGCTATAATCACCCCCATTGTCCTCAGTTCATTACCAACCAACAGATCTATAATCGGTGTCGGCGGAAACTTCTCCAAACCCTTTCCACTTTAGCAGAGCAAATGCTGGAAAGAAGGTTGCCCCTCTACAGCATTCACTTAGCTAAAATGGAGGGGGTGGAAGGAACTTCCACCAAACTCTTGTCCAGTCACCGGCTATAGTAGAATATGTGCTTCCACATTATGTCTGATGGCGTGCTAAAGTGACTCTAATGGAAGCCTGCGCTATATGAAATGACTAGAATACAAAACAGTGCAAAGCAGTGTACACTCAGGTCACGGTTATCGTGAAGGCAACTTCTACACTATTTTTCATTTCACTCGTAGAGTTGAGCATTGAACATCTAATGTTACAATGAGCACATTCCTCTAGACTAGAATTTCTAATGACGGACTTGCAGCTGTAAGAGAAAAATAAGGTAAACCAGGGACTGCATGTTTCCGTTAACAGCGCTGTACTTGTACGATGTGTATATCACATAACAATGCATACAAGACAAAGATTGCAGCACAAGGTGCACTAATAGGAAGAAAATTTAAGAAAACATGACTGTCCAGCAGTGCTTAAACGCAAACTCGTAACAATGCAGAAATATGCGCAAGGACCACAACCAAGTCTCACGAAGACATTACAATAGAATACAGGGCAATATACTTTTACTGGGTGCCCATAAACACCAGCTTAGTGCCTTTAAAATGATGCAATGGAAATGCTGACAAAGGCACAATGAAGAATTACATAGAAGACGCTGAGTGAAAAGTGTAGTACAGACCATCATCCAGTAAGAAATTTCCTACTTCATTTTCTTTGCACGTAAAAATAAAACCAAGTTTCTAAGTTGTCATGCCTTTTTACTACACTGAGAAAGGTCCTGGCAGAACGAAAAATGAGGTTTGACCATTACACTAGCTCGACTAAGCAGGACCTTAAGGGGGTATGCAGCCTTGTGCAAGAGAATCTCACTACAGTGAAGTCAATTTTTTCAAGAAAAATCTTCATTACGATCTTCACGGTACCTTAAAGGCCGACTACCAGACTCAAGATTCTGCAAGGCAGAAGATCCTCCTCACCATGGGGGAAAAGAAAACAGGCAATGGTGGACAGGGTAAAAGGGGGAGAGGAGGAATCGGGAGAAAAGTGGAAAGCGCAAAGTGTACGTCGGCCTTTAAATGACTGTGCCAATATTCTAAGGATTCTTGAACTTTGCTTTACTATACTCACACCCTTTCTATATCTGTCTTCACTGTAGAGAGGCATAGTCAAAAGAAGAACAGAAAAATCTCAAGCCACTAAGCTTCTAATATTTTCTCAGGTTCAAAATGTTTCTCAAATGTAGGAATTTTTCTGCTCATCAATACGCATACATCTTAACATGAATTATAAAAAAAAAATTTTCACAGTGGGCAACTCAATTGAGGGGTGTGAAAAAAACATAATTTAAAAGCATACTGACTTGTCAATAAAAGAGATGTCTTCTACACGACTTCCAGCAGCACCGGGTGTCGAAGAGGATGTGTCCTAAAATATTGCAAAGGCCATCAGAAAATTCCACCCTGCAATTGGGCTACATACAATGAAATCGTGAGACAATTCTTGAATGAAAAAACAAAGACAGCCCAAAAGCAGTGTTTTGGCTCACCAACACTACCACAAGAACTCCAGATGAAAGATGTAAAATGCTGCAAATCTATGTATACAATGTTTCAAAGTGAGCACATTAGTACTGTGTAAGAACTTAACATATAATGAAATATAAAAGGACGGACATGGACATCCTTCTATATTTAATTTCTAAGCAGGCTAACAAACGGTTTCTGAGAATAAGAGTTCCGACCACTTCACAACATACCAACAACTGACGCTGCAGGCCCATACAAACCTTTGCAAAAGAAAGCTTGAAAATATGAAGACACAAAACAAAGAGCCTCTGATATGTTTATTTCCAAAGACCAACTTTAATTATCCAGTCACAAAATCATAAGTCATTTCTTTGATCTATTTTCAGTTTGTATGCATAAAATATAACTTTTTAATATCAAAGAGGTGGTGCAGACACCTTAACATGACTCTTCAAAGTGAGGGAGTTTGAAGATACGTATATACCGAAAACGAGAGAATTCACGGGCTTAATATTCTGCAAATTTATCCAAATTTATCGAAATCTGCTGCTTCTAAGAATAATGCACCAGAATAAAATTTTCCAATTGAGAGTTATCTAGCTAGTTACACTAAATTTTTTAGACTGTTTCTGTTCGCTGCATTCGCAAAAACCTAAGTCATTGTTAAATACAAGTTGTTTACGTTATATCTTTCACTCATTGCTGGATGGTTGTAAAATAAGTAATACACAGAACATTACTGGAGTCCCATCTTTTTGCCTGTTTCCTGCTTGACCTTGAGGAGAGTCAGGAAGTGAACACTCCTATGCACTTATTACTGCAAAGTACTTTTCAATTGGGTTCTCGTTTCTTTATCGCGGTCATAATTTAGGGGGGGAAAAGGAACCCAAAAGCCACATCCTGCAGGAGGCAATGAAGAGAAGATCACAAATTGTTCTTATACTCGTCAACGGCTATAGGAAAAGGGAGAAAATTCCACTTTATCTCCTTTCCAACCGTAAGTCACCTTTAAGGTATGCAATCACCATAGCGAATCCTGCCATGACCAAACAACAGACACAATCTCTAATTGTATCGGTCATTAATTTCTGTGTCTTGATTACAAAAAAAGCAGCCCCCATAACAACACCTGTACCGTACAGTACACGTCTCAAAGGGCGCTGTGTATGGAAGCCACAAAAAGTGCACATTATCACTTTTTCATCCCACAGATTACAACAACTCAGACTGGACGATTCCGGAAAAACTGCGGAGTCGAGCCCCCCAGAGATAACAGCATGAGGACCTCGACTGCCTCAACAGCGCAGCACTTGTTATCAGTTCGACAACTTTCAGAAAGATACCGGCGTTCATCAGTGGCGAAGTGCGGGCAACAAAAAGACACACAGAACACACCTCCGCAGCACAGATAGAGATCTCGCCAACCAGTGGACGGAAACCCTGATAAGAGGCTCGGGCCTCTGCACTGCAAAGCCGTGCGGTTGCGTCGATAGCGGAGGGCCGGCAAGATAAGCATTCAATGTCGACAAAAGGTCGAAGCGAGACAATCGAAGATTGGGAATCCGGACGTGCCAAGTTGCGCCAGGGGTGATAAGATCCCGATAATGCCGGGGACCGAGAGGAAAGTGACAGCTGGGCACCACGTGGAAACCGGTCCGGTCACACGTGGACTTTGGTGATCCGATGGTTGCGTGCTGTCAAGCAAACCGTTAACGGCTATCGAACTGGCATTTGCAGCCTGCAAACAGGATCGCCGATTAGCTGTGTGGCCCAAATGACTAAGGGTCGCACGCTGTTTTGAGGGCGAAATGCCTCTGCATGAGATGCGATGTGCTGGAGGTCACTTGTAGCACTTGAAGGGATACTACAATGCAATTTCGGCGCTTATTTCATGGTTAATTCGTGTTCGAAGGAGCAGTATCACATCAGACACACTAATCTCTAGTTGAAAAAGACACAAAAAGGAATGTTAAAATTAATTAAACGATTAGCAAAGAGCACCTGGTGGATGTCGCTAACGCCTTGTTTGTAATAACCGTCTAGGAATCTTGACGAGTAGTTACGGTAACTGTCTCGCCTCCAGCCACCACGAATGAAGAGGGGAAGGAGGAACTCCCTCTCCTCGAAACTCTCTCTTGTGCGTCCAAGATGTCGCTATTGTCCCTCTACAAGATTATAGAAGATTAACCCGTCACTCGAAATTCGTACAAAAGCAGCTTTGGGGTTAGTTGCAGTGGTCCCAACATTGGTGTGCTTCAGCCGCTTCGGTGGCTAGAACGGCTAGGGCATTCTCTCGACATCAGCCTTGCCGTAGCTTTGCTCGTCCCGAGACAAGCTACGTCACGACTGCACCGGATGTCAAGTGCTCTCCGCTGGCTGCTCTCCGAGCAATTGCCAGAGTGGGCCGCTTGTAAAGAAGAATGCAGCCATCAGGCTCAAAATACAAATGTACAATTGTCATTCACGGATATTGTGGATCATATTCAGCCTATTTCTGAACAAGACGGGTACATTTCAAATTTTGTTCAAGTATCCCTCAAAGGCTGCTTCACACATGCAACTTAGCGCTGGAAGGAGCCAGTGCTGCACTTGTGTCTAGGCAAGGAAGGCCAGGGTCCCATGCATCGGAGCAGAGCATAAGCTAAGCAGTCTGCCTAAATGCACCTCCTGAGCGCCGTGGAGCATCTGGGAATCGGTCTTCAGAGGGGCATTTGCCTCGCATGAAGCAACGCATCACAGCAACCGAAACCGCCTCTGAATCACCACCGGTGTAGCCAAAGCCGTAATGCGCGGCAGGCATCGTTGTGCGGTTAGCTGCACCGTGTTGGGTTTGAAAACAAGCAAATGAGGGAGGAAAACATGTAAACAAGCTTTTTCTTCTTTTCTACTAAACATTATTTGTGGTAGATGAAAGAAAAAGAGAAGTATTGATCAGCAGAGAGATGCAAAGCACTCTGAGATAACAAGTTTCTGACAGATGGGGGCCCTTGTGTTATTCCGACGGCTAGCCCCTTGGCGTTACAAGTTAACAAATTCGCTGTCGACGTGAGAAAATGACGCCTAGACTTCGTAATCTGCACGTGTTTATAAAGCCTGATCCTAACATCCCGAGGTTCAGTTTGTCTTTCAACGCTTACTGCTACTATAGTTTACGAGGACAAATAGCTGAATGAAAACTGTATGACTGGCTAAATAGGAAGCTAAGGTTCATTGCGTACGGCATGTCAATGTATCCACCTTTGGGGCTTATTGTTTTGACTTTATAAATGCAAACGGCAATGGCTGCCGGCGCATAGGGCAAGCCATTGATCACGATTGCATCATGCATGAGGTAGTCATTCTACCATTGAACAATCAGTCATGCATGGCAGCAAGATTTACTACGGTTTATGCATTCTGGATCAAGCTGTAGTTTTAAGTAACTTATGAACTAGTTCAGAAAGCCTTAGTGTATAGAAATATATGGAACAAATAGTAAAAATCCCGACCGCTACATGTCATGCCTTTGAGGCAACGTACTTCGTTGTCGTTCTCATTCATACTGGCTAGCTTACCATGATGTCGTCTTCAGTGGGAACGAGGGTCCAATCGCCAGGCAGGTCGGGATCGCTCTGGCCAGATTTGTCCATTGCTGGTCGGCTTGGGTATCAGGCCATCAATCTTCGAATAGAGCAGACAGCTTAGCCTGGAAATCAAGCGGGAGAAGTGGTCACCTTTTTTGCTTATTCATTGTCATCCTTATGATGACTGAGAGCATTTAGAACAGCAGACAGCAGCGTGTGAAGGTAGATAGTCTGTGATCGAGTCAGGACAGCCGAAAGACCACACTGCCATTCCAAGGCTGATGGTGAAATGGCACTTTAGAGTACTTCAATGCACGGAGAAGTGCTTTACGATTCAAATAAAACTAAAAACTAAAAAAAAAGATCGCGCGAGTGTTTGTTTTAAAATTATCTTTGCCAGGTCTCATTCGATAGTACAGCACACAACAATTGTCACTATGAAGTACGACCAGAGAACTCCATCTTGATATGCCATGTCATAAAACACACGTACGAAAAACGACGAAGTAAATGATGTCAACAACGCACGTACGAAAAACAGAGAAGTAAATGACGCCAAAAGCCAGCAAACAGATTGAAGACAAGACACAAACAGCAAACCATAGCAAACGCGCACATAAACAACCCTCCGCGCGGACGCGACGCAACTTCATCGAAGACGACCGCTCTCAAGATATAGTGGGATGGATAACCGTACGGAAAGACAGCAAGCAAGCTTCGTGGGCGATCCTGTGTGAGCACGCACCGAGGGGCAGCGATCGACAAGCGCAGGGGGCAAGGGCGCCAAGAGACACGTATCCTTTCCGCATTCGCCCTCGATACGAGAGTCGAAACAACCTCAATTTCCAGTTTGCTCCAGTTGGGAGATCGAAGCCGCGGAAATGAGGGACCGCCGTCCTCGCGTAACGGGTCCTCAGTGTTACGTTGTCCTCGACGAACGATTCTGAGACTGTCCGCGCAGTAGCGATGTATTGCGCACGACAAGGGAAACCGCAGCTGCAGCTGGCCGCCGCCGACTGACAACAACAACAAACATACGAACCGCCGCTTCGCTTGTACGCACCCTCCCCGAACCCATCTGTGGAGTTCGGGTTTCTTGTGGTTTTTGCCCCGCTCCTCAAAATCCAACTTAAGGTCTACAAATGCGACGAAGACGCGCCGATCGTTACAGGGTGTACATCACGCATGACCGATCTCTTACCTGTGTCAATCAAGATGTCTTCAGGCGGTGAAGGCTGCGTCAGTGGGTACGAGCGATTGCTACGTAAGCTTGCGGTTAACTGGTCTTGCGGGTGTAGTGTAGGGTTGCGTCATAGCAGGCCTGCTCGGTTTTGCTTTCAAAAAAGCGTCGGAAGGATCAACAGCCAGCGATGTTATGCTTCGCAGATTGAGCGCAGAGCCGCCCGTACTGAATGAACCCCTCTCCCGAGTGTAAACAAAAACAGCGAAAACAAAGGTCACACATGGACCAGCGATCAGTCGAGACTCGAGCGAGATGCTGGATCTGCTGGGTAGATAAGCCGATTCTGTCCAGTCTATGGAGTTTTTACGGTTTTTACGTCATCTTTAGCTGAATTAGGGAGGAGGTTCCGGCATCTAGTGAGTAATAATAGCTCCACAGGTTCGCATTTGCGATATTTATTCTTCTCCGCACAACGCCTCCGCACGACCGACCGCTTGGTGATATCAATTGATGTTATGCGGCGATATTTCTGAAGCCAAAACAAATAATTTACGCAACAGTTTCTAATTAGCTTTTACGAATTAGATAATTTCGCCCAAATATTATTTCATACCTCCTCTGCTAGGGGGCGTCAACTCGTTTTCAACGGCTTCAACAATGGCGGACTCCAGACGAGCTTTTGTCCTTTTTTTCCCGGGTCCCTACCTTTGGTGGGAAAAAAAATTGAACCAGAGCCTCGCGGCCACCGCTCCAAGAGAGCAAAAGCCAGCAATGCCTCTTTAAACGATGTAGGTATTCAAAGAAAAAAATATATATATATAGACAATGGACGAACTGTAGCAACGTTCTTGATATGCTTGCGTGAATTTTCTGAAGGGTCTTTCGTGTCGTGCTTTCATTTTTATTCACCTTGACGCGAGCCGTGGAGCGACATTGTCGCGTGCAAGCGAGAACCCTGCACAGGCAGGAGTCAACGGAAGCCTGTTTCCACTCAAAACTGCGACACGCGAAAGCTGATTGTCCGCCGAGTACGATGGTGATGAGAACGGGCCAAACAGGTCGCAGGACGACCCGATGACCTGCTGCCTCACGACGCCGTGGAATTTAAACGTGACGGCAACTCGTGCGCTCAAATGAATCGCAAAGCACAGAGTCTCGAGATGACAATGGCGGGCAATGGCGGGTTCACCCTGGGTTTTCTTCATGATTGTCTTTTAGAAATGGGTGTGGGGGGGTCAGCTAAGGTTTGTCTGTGTTTGGTCAACTCGGGATGGGAGGAGGTGTATATTGTGTTAACCGAGGAAAGACGAACCCGAAAGAGAAGCTGGAAGTTTATAACTGATGTGTGTCTCTCTCCTCTTTGTTGTTGCAGAACCGTGGAGGGACTTTTCAGACAGATAGCTGATCAGGAAAGACTCGGTTCCCGGGAAATGGTGAGGAAGAATTGTGCATTGATGACCTGAAGGAAGCATTGCACAAGAGCCTCTGCAACCCACGGACCAACGGACAAGTAGGAAGAGTAAATGGGACACTAGTGCCTGTAGATAGATAGATATTCATTTGTATGTTTAAAGGGGCCCTGCAATGGCTTTTTTACTAATTTTTAATTTGCACCAAACCTGAGCGCACTGAACGTAGTAACTTAATGACACTTTTCTTTTCTCGAATTTCGATTTATTTTAGAAGTTATAGGCAAATTAAAATTACAAAAACAAGCAAAAAATAACCTCCTTCCTGACGTCCTTGGTTGCTTGAGTGGCCGTGAACTAGACGAGGGATGGTGAGCTGAGCGAGCGCTCACGGCTGCCGTACTCCGTGTCGACGGCGCGAGAGGGCGCCACTAAAGCGTGTTCTGGATAGGCTGTATGTAGCGGGCAGCTAGAGCGGCTCTCATTGCATTTGCTGCGCGATCAAACACAAATTCGGCATGACACTTCATTGGCCACAAACGACAGCAAACACGGGGTAAAGATCAGTTCAGAATGGGAGCCACTTCGCGCTGCCATACCGCGAAACAGCCAAACCGCAAGACAAAGCTGCTCACCGAAGGCCTTGGGAACGCTCAGAGCCGGCCGGGTCCTTCGGTCCCTACGGCCGCAGCTCCGCCGCGTACATCCGGGACCTTTCCGTGTCGGCGCCTGATCCCACTACTCCTTTCTAGTAGGCGCCGCCTTTTCCACCGATTGGTGGCGGATATGTCGACGGATCATTTCTTGTTTCCATACTTTATAAACTGCATTTGTTTCTTTTCTGATCTCAAATACTGAACAAAAACTACTTTTATAAATAATTGAAACGGTTCGCGCCACTTATATTTTCTATTTCGACTAAAAAGAAGCTTTTAGCTGCTCTGACCAGTAGTAAGCCCAGGACCTAAGACGTCACATTACGCGCGCTTTCGGTACCGCGGGTCGCCCCCGTCGGCGGAGGAGGTTTCCGCGTCGTCCGGTTAAAATATGACGCACTGATATTTAGTGACTCTCTCCGTGCCCGCTGGCTTGCCCGAACCCCAAGAGACGTGGAAACCGCAAAAAAGGTAGACGCTTAATTATGATTGCAGGGCCCTTTAGTGCAGGGCCCATGGCAGGCGTTGCCACCCATACAGATATGCCTGTGTGGCCGGCTTGATAAACACGGAATGTTGATGATGATGGGAGGGTGAAAGGTGAGGTGGGTGAAGTTTGGATGAGGCATGTGACACGATCTTGGGTGTTAGTTAGAGGTTTTTGCCGCTGCCTTGCAGAGCCGTTTCACCTCGTCTCTGTTTGTGAGAGGTAGGCTGGTGATGGCGTCGGGCAGGCACCTCCAAAGTCTCGCATCCTGGAGGAGATGTGAGTTGTCGTGCCATTGGGTCTGCACGAAGAGAGGGCCGATACGTTTCTGTTGCGCGGGGTACAGAGCGAAGTAAGTCGTCTTGTGGGACCCCAGAGCCAGTCACTTGAGCCAGGAACCGTAGGGTGGCTACATCACGCCGGTGGAACGGTGTGCTCCACTTGGCTGCTCTCAAGGGCTGGGTTGTCAGGATGTCTCGCGGGAAAAGGCGAGGACTTGAGAGGTTCGGCAATAGACACTGTAAGCTGCTTGCCGCTGGATGGTCTCCAGTGTCGCCTGGGCCGAGGCTCCTCTGGCAACCAGACAGGCGAGCGATGCTCTAATAGGGGCAGGACCGGCACAATGTACAGCTGCAAGAGTGCAGCAGGCTCCAGACCCTTGCTAATAGTTTGCACAAATCCCGGCATCTGTCGTGCACGTGAGGCGACGATGTGTACACGTACAGTGAAGCCGAGTTTACTGTCGAGGTTGGCACCCAGCAGGGTTATTCTCTCCTTTCGTTCAACTGGATTTACATTAATAGTTAGTATTACCGGTTGATTGAGTGCTTTTTTTTTTTTTTTTTTGTGGTGAAGTGAATTGTAGCAGATTTGGATGTACTCAGTGGTAATTTGCTTCTGATGGTCCAGTTCAGATCTGATCAAGGTCTTGTATCAGTTGGTTATAGTCTTTCTGAGATTGAATTGATGAAGGAGGGTGAGGTCATCCGCATACATGGTGGCGGTGGAGTCTATAATCTGGGCGATGATGTTGATAAAAATTGAGAAGAGGATGGGACAAAGTACTGTTCCTTGGGGGATTCCGGATGGAACAGTTCGAAGTTGCCCAATTGCCACATCTGTGCAAGGTCAATTTTATAAAGGTTGGGGTGCAAGAAAAAAAAAAGAAAAAAAGGAGCTTCAGTATAGACGTTTGTTTGTTTTTGTTGGCCAATTGGATGACAGTCATAATTTGTTTATTGAAGTTGGTTATTATGATCGTTTGTGTTGAGTAGTATGTAATCAGTGATTACTGCATGTATTTTGTTTTCTATTCAAAGTTTTCCTTGTCTCGAAAGCTGTTAGCCTCTTTCAATCTGTACTTTGTTAATGATTTGATTCGATGAATTCACTTTTTATGTGTAAAATTGGTTTTGTGGTTATGTGCTACGTTAAAAGGGAAGCTCGAAGCAGCTTCTTCCGGAAAAAAATGAGCTTAGATGATTGATTCTGACGTGTTTGTGCCTGCTGAGTCCAAATATCACAACCGTCTAAACCAAAATAGTCACTGAACGCGAAAAAAAAAGCAAGGAAAACAGAAACGATCGTTGCAGCGGCACGCCATTGGCTAGTCACGCGTGACGAGCCACTACGTCATAGAAGGTTCTCGCTTGCTCTGTCGCTTGCGGAAGTAGTCGGACGACGAGGCTTCTGCTCTTGTAGATCGGGTTCGGCCTCTGATTTTATCAAATCGTGGATCCGATTCCTTTCGGTGGATCCGAAAGGGGAATGTGTCCAGAGGACCTTCTACGTGACAAAGTATGTGTTCCAGCCGTTGGCATAGCAGAAAAATGACCCTCCGCAGCAATACGGGCAGACACGAGGAACCGCTTGCACCGACGCGACATGACTGGCTTCATGCTTTCTGGAACATACTGGCTGCTACTTATTGTGACGTAAAACATACGCAATAAACAGAGTGCTATTGACGGGACGCGCCAGGCCGGATTAGCGTGACCCTCCCCAAAACGGCCGTCAGAGGAAATGAATTTGCACTACATTGGCCTTCATGCTTGGCATCTGCTGGACATGTGAGCATGCAGGCTGCAGTGTTCACCAAGGATGAAGTGGTTTGAAGAGATAGTAGAATAGGCTTGGAGCGACTCCAGAGCTTCCCTTGAGATGAGAGGGGTGATGAGACAGGGTCGCCGTCCTGCCACCGCCATGTCCTTGCATACTACGCAAATAGCTGTGCAGAAGGTCCATCCATGTGATAGCGGTACCTTCTGCTTCGTTTTATTTGTTTGCCACCAATTATTACGAATTCACAGCTTTAGAAAAAGCGGAGGTGTGTGCTCGGCAGCCCTCAGAATGATGTTGAATCATGAAAGCTTCCTGGGTCTCTACATTTACACACACCTCCCAAGCGTTGTTGACTGCGTTAGACCACCACCAAGCTTTATCATCGTCCGATCACATTTCTACGGCACAAAGAACCATTGCATGACGCACAAACTTTATACAGAACTCACTGCGTAACTTTGTAAAATAAAAACTCAATTCGCAACAGAATGTCACATGCTTTATATCTCCGAAAAGTGCTCCTGAAGAGAATATGTATGTACCAAAATGGAAAATTTACGAAAATTTATTCTTACATTTAAAAGATAAGTGACGTCAAAAATATCAGCAACTGTAAAAGAAAATAAGTAAAGGTCCATGCTAAAACAAGTTGCACCGTGAAAGTCTCAAGTGACTGGGTAGCGGAGTAGATTAAAAAAAATAATAAAACAACTTTGGGTAACGGAGTTTGTCCGGGAATTATGGTCACTTCAGCGATATAAAAAGAAACCAACACTATGACACTAATATAAGGCGGTTAACACAAAAATCCAGTGGAAGCCAGCTATTTGGCTATGTGATCGCAGCTTTTCCAGTACACTGCACGCATCTGATAACGTAATAGCTTTTTTCTAGAACTGTCAACATATAATTCCTACCTAGTGTTGTCTCCACTTTGCGTGTGCCTTTTAATGCGCTGAATAGCCTTCTTACCTTCGAAGATGGCCGGCAAGCGTCGGGTTCAGGCGAGCCTTCTTCAGACCCAAACCCATACGTACATTGTTTCCATATGCACCGTCCGGAACACGTTCCGAACAGAAAACAGGGTACTAGCTCGAACTCGTCTGTTTGCATAGCCGGGAACCCATCTCTTTGAAATCTCGGTGTGGGGGGAGAGGGTGGTAAGCGGGAAGAACAACTGCGACGAGCGCTGTTCGTGCAAGCCGACGGCTACACATGAGTACGGCATGGTGCAACAGCGCAAGTCAGTTGCTTTGGGCCAAGAGTGTTCAGCAAACCCGTGAACAAACGAGAGAACAATCAATGCGTCAAGGGATTGAGTCAATAGCACGGCCGTTCAACTGAATGAAACAAGCGCTATGCGGCGGTAGAAAGACGACGGCTCGAAAGGTCAGTAAAGCAGCCTACGAGGGAAGCGCGGCCAGCCGAGGCGGGGTCCCCCAGCCGGACCTTTTGTGACGTCGGCTGACGGGCTTCCTCCTCTCTCCCTTTCTCTCTGCTTCGGAGGGGCGTGGCTTCAGCGCTACTTTGAAGGCACTTTTCCGGTTAATCTGCGCATAAAATGACGAAACCAATTTGATATTCATGATGGCTGAGGTCTAATTTACCAAGCTCGGGTGTTTTTTCTCATATTTAAAACCGCTTCTGCTTCCCTTTAAATTGTTAAGACTTTCTGTGTACCATTTATTTTTTTATGTCGAGTAATGTAGAAGTATGGTGGAGCCTCGTTATGTAAAATCTGTTTGTTTTGCTCCCCTTTTCATGACTCGAAGAATCCAAGTGAAATTATTATTTGTTGAGCATCTCTTTTGGGATTGGTCACCGGTGACAAAATATGCAGTCAGTGGCCAGTTTTGGTGTTTGCTTGGAAAAAAATTTTGTGCTTCCTATGTTTTCAATACTACTAAACTGAAAGAGTGTAAATATCATCAGAAAATTTTCCAAGAAGGAACCGAATGCCAGAGAAGCAGTGAGTGACGTCCGCAATTTGAATAAATGGCAGACTCCTGCAACAGTATTGGCTACTTGAACTGGATGAGTTATCTGAATACTGGTTTGTATTTGTTTACTTTTTTGCCATTTTTATACTACTGTCCATTATTCTCGCGAGTACTAGTTTTGAATTAGATGGTCATTTTCTCATTTTTTTGCTATCTCCTACACACTCGATGTCATTGTACCGTGCTACTGGGCAATTCTACTTGTTTAGGAGAAAAGCGGATTGGGCGTGGCGAAATGTACATACAGGACATCAATACAATCTCTGCATGAGAGTTTTCCTTATAATATTTAAGCATGGTCCAATAGATTCATGTGGATGAGTTTTTCTTTTCAAGAGAATCACCTAGCCACAAAAAAAAAACGAACTGCTCTGTTCCGTTTCATTTTGCAATGCAACGCAGAGGATCAATCGAGCCATTGAAGCCAATGCAATACTCAGTGAATATCGTTTAATGTTTGGTTTGGACTGCGGTGATGCACGCACGGTCTTGAAATATGTTTGCAGTACCGGATTGGCTAGTGGCTCATACAGTGGGGGTGTGGGACAGGCTAAGAGTGCAAGACAAGCTGCTCTCTCTTCACTACAGCAGAGTGAACACTGGAGATGCTACGTTGGCTCTGGTTAAGTGGAAAGGGGAGAGCTTTGTGGGAGAAGCTTGTCCTGCACTCTTGACCCGTCACTAATTGTAGGATTTTCCGCAGACCACCGTGATATGAAACGCAGCATAGTTGAAGTTACAAACATGCAATGCCGGCAAAGCGCGTGTGCCGTTTGAACATTGCTCTCGTCCGTACGCAGAAGACCAAGGCGCCGGAGACCTTCCCCTGTGGAGACTGTGTCGCCATCCTCTCCTCTCCGGTGTTCCCGGAGAAGCGCCGGACCCGGGTGCACCCTACGAGAACTGCCACGAGTGCAGCTACCGCTTGTTCTTCAGCAAAAGCAGAACCAAAGACGGGGAGCGACCCTTTGCCTGCCGCATGTGCGGCAAGGCGTTCGCACAGCAGGTTCGGCCGATTTTGCGCCGCAGAGTGCACACGGGGGAGCGACGAGCGCTGGATATCCTTACTTACCCGAATACCACCGTCGTTTGATCGTGCCGCGGGCACTCCTATTAGATGCCGGTGATGCGCCGCCATTTTTGGCTCAAGTGCGTCCCATCGTGCACCATCTTGGCGGCACTTGTTTATAAAATCCATCCAGCGCTTTAGGGGCGACCGCACGAGTGCGCTATCTGTTTCGCATACTCGACGCCAGAAAATTGTGCACGTACTGACTGAACGTCGTCATCGTAAGCTCGGGACATTATTTCAAGTTCACACGTCGGAGATCGGGTACCTTTTTTGAAAATAACGGCACCCTCCGCCTTGGATAGCATGTGTGTGCAGTGCAAAGTCAGCCACCAGCGTGGCACAAGGCCCCATCCTTCCCCAATCGCCTGCAAGCTATGTTGTGAGTCGCTGGTTTTGTTGGTGAAGCAAAGAGGAATTTGAAAGAAGAGCTGCAAGTGTATAACTGCTGTCTCTCTTCCTTGTTGCAGAACCAATACGGACCCCTTCAGACGGACGGCTGATCAGGGGGCTCTAAGTTGGACACTCGGGCGAGGTAGTCGGCGTGATCACTGCCTGCCGCAATCAGCCAGCACCGTGCTTGGCCTTGGCACTGACCAATCACAGTGTGGGGCCGGCCAATCACGGTGGTCGGCAATCTCGCAGGCTTTCTTGCCGAGCATCCAACGTAGCCACCGGGAAAGACTCTGCTCCCAAGAAACGATAATGAAGAGCCGTAGTTCGATGACCAGAAGGAAACACTCGTGCAAGAGCACCTGCAACCCAAAGAGCGACGGACAAGTGGGAAGAGTAAACGGGACGATGGTTCCCGTAATTGCCGGATCTGCAAGATGAATTGCATGTGGATTGGCATTCAAGAAAAAGAAAAAAAGGAGGCCCAACATAATTTTAAAACCTCTTTTTGTCTTTGTTAGCCAAGTGAATGATAGTCATTGTTTGGTTAATTATGTTGGTTATTATGAACAATTGCGTTGAGCAGTATACAGTCTAAGCTCATTACTACGGACCTGGTTACAACAGACGTTTGGATATAATGATTTGTGAACTTTAGTTAACTTTTCCTCTCCATATCATTGACTCAACTTCATATCTGCATACAACATATTCCTCTTACAACAGACCGAAACCTTTGGTCAAAATCAAGGTCTGTTGTAACGAGCTTAGACTGTACTTAAGCAATTGTTTCTGCATGTATCTTTGTTTCGTATTCGAGCTTTTCTTGTCTCGTAAGCTGCCAGTCTCACTAAATCTTTGCTTTGTTAATGGTGTGATTGAGTGAAATAGCTTTTTATGTATAATTGTGGTTGTGTGGCTATACTGCTATTGATTGATTGGGTTTTTCGTGCTTGTTTGTGCTGTATGTTTTTTTTTTACTATTGGACAATCTGTGAGCGTGATGGGTCCTCATCAGGTAAAATCTGTTCACGTTTGGCTCCCCCACTTGTGACCCGGAGAACCAAAATGAAATTATTATTGGCTGAACACACTGAACATTTTTGGGGTTGGTGGGTGGTGACAAAATGTGCAGTCAATGACCAGTTGTGGTTACTGTCTGCTTGGAAATATTCTGGACTGCCTCGGTTATTAATGTTACTAAACTGAAAGAGTCTGTGAATGTTGGTGCACAACTTCCCATCCAATTTTTAATTAATGGTAGGCTCCCGCAATAGCTGTCTCCTCCTCAAGCTGGACGAATTGTTATCCGAATACATTTTTTTATTTTTTATTTATTTGTCATTTCTATAATATACTATGTTTGTTATTCTCAAAATATTAGTTTCGGCTTAGATGTGAGTTTCCTAATTTTTATGCCGTGTCCCACGGGTGGCTTGCACGCCATGTCGCTGCTCCGTGCTGGTGGTCATTTGTGCTTGTTTAGGAGAGAAATACAGTCAAACCTCATTATGTTGAACACGGATATATAGAATTATTGCTTATATCGAATCGTTGTCGAATTGTCATAAGAATTACATGCATTTTAAATTTTTTATAGCAAACTCGGTCGGTTAAAAAATTAATATATCGAACTTTGCAGCGCCGGAAAGCGTGCACTCCGGAGACAGGCAACAGGCTTTCCCGCAGCACATCGGAGGATACCGCGGGCTTTCCCGCAACACATCGGAGGATAACGGGTGGTGCAGCAGGCGTTTGCACTTTTGCAGCTTGCATGCCTGCGTAAAGCTTTATGCCTATGGTGCCGGGAGCGCCATCCAGACTCGGCGGCATGCGAGTCGCTTCAGTCAGCTCAATCAGACGTCGCACAGCATGCTTCGCCAGTATCGCTGTTTTCATGCGCCGTGCGTAGGGTCCTGCAGTTTCATTCCTCCGGGTTCATTCCTCCGACGCTGCGCCAACCGCATATGGCGTACTCGATGGCAACAAACGTAAAGAAACGTACGCCGCTGACGTTTGCGACGAAACATGAAATCATCCGCCGCGTTGAAAAGGAGAAAAGAAGTCCAGCGTTGCCGGAGCCGCATAAACATACCGGCGTAAGAAATTTGAGCATGCTGCTGAAGACGGATGGCGACATCAAATCAAGTGCTGAACGGCGTACGCACTTCGCGTACGCCGTGTTCGGACACCGGTCTTTGAAAACGTGAAAGATCACTTCACAAGTGGTTTATGGATGCAGCGGCTGAACATTCTGGTGTCGGGCCGATGCTTCAACAGAAAGCAACGGACTTCACGCTCATCCACCAAGCACAAAACTTCGCCGGTTTGTGGCAGAGCTGTGGCTGCTTTGACGCTTTACGCTGCTGCAGCAGCAATCGACGTGTAGTGGTATGGCGCTGGTGGACTGCTTGAGACCGTGGAGCGGGCCATATACAAGGCATGCGTCAACTCCAAGAAGCTAATCTACGCTGGCAGTTTTTTTTCACCGAAATAAATAGTTCATCTTAACGCTTCACGGGAGTAGTCACTTTGCCGCCAGCTTTTTAGTGATTAAATCGCGCTGCACTTTGACGCTGTCTTTGTGTGATTTTGATATAGAGTTTGGTTATATAGAATTATTTCACGGCCCTCGCACTGTTCGATATAACGAGGTTCGACTGTAGACTGTTGTGCAAAATGTATGCCGATGAGTGTATGCACCTGACAACAATGCCAGCACCGTGGCAGCCGGTGCAACATTGATGCAAGCCACGTATGGGAGTTTTCATCGTAATTGTGTTTTTGCATAACCCAATAAATTCACGTCAGTGTTCTTTTCTTTTTTGAGAAATTTGTTGTAGGTTCATAAAATGTAACTACTTACGCTTCTTTTCCACCTCCCCATGGAGGTGGTGTTAGAGCCATCGAAGCCCATCTAACACACTGCACGTTTTATTTGAGGCTGTGCGTGTGCATAGTCTCGCTGCGTACGCTCACGGTAGCCGGATTGTCTGGGGTGGCTCCTAAGTCGGTTGACCAGTTACGAGTGTGGGACAAGCTTCTCTCGCAAAGTCTTTGAATGCTGGAGAGGAGTTGAGTTCGCCTACCTCTTCCAGCATTCACTGTGTTGAAGTGGAAAGAGTAAAGGTCTTTCTGGGAGAAGCTTGTCTCGAACGCCTACCTTGGCCAACGACTCCGAGGAACCTCCGTGGACCACCGGTCGGACGAAACAGTGTATAGCTGGGGCTAGCTCAGGCGTGCGAGCCGGCCTTAACATTGCCCCTCGTCCGTACGCAGAAGACCCGAGAGGGACGCTGCTGGTGGCTGCCACTGGAGACCTTCCCCTGCGAGCACTGCCCGTCCTTCTTCTCCTCTGCGGCCTTCCTGGAGAAGCACAGAACTCTGGCGCACCAGACGGTGAGCCGCCGGGAGTGCAGGTACTGCTCTACACCAGCGAAAGCACAACCAAGGTGATCC